>VIAB01049938.1:5797-16491 GCA_009801035.1 Oophaga pumilio | reverse complement strand
AAAACGCATGAAATCGCAGACAAACGCTGCGTTTTTTGTCGAAAAGCGCATGCTGATGCGACTAAAAATCGCAGCGTTTACAAGCATTTACATGCGTTTTTTTAATGCGCTTCATGTGCGCTCGAAACGCAGCGCAAAAAAACGCAAGTGTGAAAGTAGCCTAAAAGATCATGTTTGTAGAAAAAGATATGATTTTTTTCACGGCTTTACGCTATAAACTTGTGTGAGGTACTTGGGGTTTAAAAGTGCTCGCCACATATCTAGATAAGTTCCTTAGGGGGGTTAGTTTAAAAATGGTGTCATTTGTGGGAGGTTTCCACAGTTTAGGCACATCAGGGGCTCTCCAAACACGACATGGCGTCCAATTTCAATTCCAGCCAATTTTGGTTTGAAAAAGTCAAACGGCGCTCCTTCCCTTCCGAGCCCTGCCGTGCACACAAACAGTGGTTTTTCCCCACATATGGGGTATTGGCGTACTCAGGAGAAATTGCACAACAACTTTATCTGTCAATTTTCTCCTTTTACCCTTGTTAAAATAAAAAAATTGCTTGTAAAAGATCATTTTTGTGACTAAAAAGATAAATGTTAATTTATTCCTTCCACATTCCAAAAATTCCTGTGAAGCACCTGAAGGGTTAATAAACTTCTTGAATGTGGTTTTAAGTACCTTGAGGGGTGCAGTTTTTAAAATGGTGTCACTTTTGGGTATTTTCTGCAATATAGACCCCTCAAAGTGACTTCAAATGTGAGGTGGTCCCTAAAAAATGGTTTTGTAAATTTTGTTGTAAAAATGAGAAATCGCTGGTCAAGTTTTAACCCTTATAACTTCCTAACAAAAAAAAAAATTGTTTCCAAAATTGTGCGGATGTAAAATAGATATGTGGCAAATGTTACTTAGTAACTATTTTGTGAGTCACATTTCTCCGTTTTAAGGGCATAAAAATTCAAAGTTTGAAAATTGCAAAATTTTTACATTTTTCACCATATTTCCATTTTTTCATAAATAAATGGAAGTCATATTGAAGAAATTTTACCACTAACGTGAAGTACAATATGTCACGAGAAAACTTTCTCAGAATTGCCAAGATCTGTTAAAGGGTTCTAGAGTTATTACCTCATATAGTGACAGTGGGCAGAATTGTAAAAACTGGCCCGGTCATTAATGTGCAGACCGCCCTTAGGGGTTAATGTAAAAGGACTGAATCGTCAGTTTAAAAGATCCCTTTTATGAAAAGAGCGCCAATCCCTTAAAGCAGATGTGTGTGTGTGTTCAGGAAACCCATGTAAATAACACTGACGCCCACAGATTGCAGAATAGGAACTTCCCAAACTTATTCCACTCCCATGCAATTGATAAAAAAAGAGGAGTAGGAATTGCGATAAAGAAAACCGTCGCCTTTCAGCTAATCACCAGCATAATGGATGATTAGGGCAGATACATCATCCTAGTCTGCACCATAAACAACAAAACCTACACAATTTACGCCCCTAACTCCAAGCAAATTCTAATTCTTAAGGACAACTAGGCGGTAGTAGCAAAAGGTTAAAAAAGGCATCCTGTTAATTTGCGGGAACTTTAACATCACCCCTTGTCCCAACATTGATAAATCGATACCCCCTCAAAAGAAAGAAAATACCCGGTCACTCTCTCAGACCCTCCTAGCGGAAGAATTACAGTGGGTTCGGAAAGTATTCAGACCCCTTTAAATTTTTCACTCTGTTTCATTGCAGCTATTTGGTAAATGCAAGAAAGTTCATTTTTTTTTCTCATTAATGTACACTCTGATAAAAACCAGAAATGTAGAAATTTTTGCAGTCAAGATGGTGTGCAAATTTATTAAAAAAGAAATACTGAAATATCATATGGTCATAAGTATTCAGACCCTTTGCACATACACTTATATTTACGTCACATGCTGTCCATTTCCTTGTGATCCTTCTGTGTTTAATTAAACTAATAGGACTTGATTTGTAAAGGCACACATCTGTTTATATAAGACCTCACAGCTCACAGTGCATGTCAGACCAAATGAGAATCATGAGGTCAAAGGAACTGGCCAAGGAACTCAGAGACAGAATTGTGGCAAGGCAAAGATCTGGCCAAGGTTACTAAAGAATTTCTACAGTAGTCAAGGTTCCTAAGAGCACAGTGGCCTCCATAATCCTTAAATGGAAGAAGTTTGGGACCACCAGAAGTCTTCCTAGACCTGGCCATCCAGCCAATCTGAGTAATCGTGGGAGAAGAGCTTTGGTGAGAGAGGTAAAGAAGAACCCTAAGATCACTGTGGCTGAGCTCTACAGATGCGTTCGGGAGATGGGAGAAAGTTCCACAAAGTCAACTATCCCTGCAGCCCTCCACCAGTTGGGCCTTTATGGCAGAGCGGCCCATCGAAAGCCTCTCCTCAGTGCAAGACATATGAAAGCCCGCATAGAGTTTGCTAAAAAAACACATGAAGGACTCCCAGACTATGAGAAATAAGATTCTCTGGTCTAATGAGATGAAAATAGAACTTTTTGGTGATAATTCTAAGCGTTATGTTGTGTGGAGAAAACCAGGCACTGCTCATCACCTGCTCAATACAATCCCAACAGTGAAACATGGTGGTGGCAGCATCATGCTATGGGGGTGTTTTTCAGTCAGCTGCAGGGACAGGACAACTGGTTGAAATTGAAGGAAACAAGAATGCAGCCAAGTACAAAGTTATCTTGGATGAAAACCTCTTCCAGAGTGCTCTGGACCTCAGATTTGACCGACGGTTTACCTTCCAACAAGACAATGACCCTAAGTACACAGCTAAAATAACGAAGGAGTGGCTTCAGAACAACTCAGTGATCATTCTTCACAGGCCCAGCCGAAAGCCCTGACCTAAACCCAATTGAGCATCTCTTGAGAGACCTGAAAATGGCTGTCCACCAACATTCACCATCTGACGGAACTGGAGAGGATCTGCAAGAAAGAATGGCAGAGGATCCCCAAATCCAGGTGTGAAAAACTTGTTGCATCATTCCCAAGAAGACTCATGGCTGTACTAGCTCAAAAGGGTGCTTCTACGCATTACAGAGCAAAGGGTCCGAATACTTATGACCATGTGATATTTCAGTTTTTCCTTTTTGATAAATTTGCAAAAAAAAAAATCTACATTTGTTTTTTTTTTCAGTAAAGATGGGGTGCAAAGTGTACATTAATGAGAAAAAAAATGAAGTTTTTTGAATATACAAAATAGCTGCAATGAAACAAAGAGTGAAAAATTTAAAGAGGTCTGAATACTTTCTGAACCCACTGTATATGATAGCTGGCGGGTTCTGCACGCCTCCGAGTGGGATTACACCTTCTATTCACACTCACATAGCGGTTACTCTAGAATCTATCTAATGGTCACAGATAAATGGTTATTTCAGGACATCCAAAAAGCCACTACAGCCCCTTTACCCCCACGGGTGGTTTGCACGTTAATGACAGGGCCAATTTTTACAATTCTGACCAGTCTCTTTAAGAGGTTATAACTCTGGAACGATTCAACGGATCTTCACGATTCTGAGACTGTTTTCTCGTGAAATATTATACTTCATGTAAGTGGTAAAATTTGTTCGATATAACTTGCGTTTATTTTTGAAAAAATGTAAATATGGCGAAAATTTTGAAAATTTTGCAATTTTCAAACTTTGAATTTTTATTCCCTTAAAACAGAGAAATTTGTCACACAAAATAGTTAATAAATAACATTTCCCACATGTCTACTTTACATCAGCACAATTTTGGAACAACATTTTTTTTGTTCGGAAACTAAGGGTTAACAGTTGACCAGCGATTTCTCATTTTTACAACAAAATTTACAAAGCCATTTTTTTTAGGGACCACCTCACATTTGAAGTCACTTTGAGGGGTCTATATGGCAGAAAATACCCAAAAGTGACAACATTCTTAAAACTGAACCCCTCAAGATACTCAAAACCACATTCAAGAAGTTTATTAACCCTTCAGGTGCTTCACAGGAGCTGAAGCAACGTGGAAGGAAAAAAAGAACATTTATCTTTTTAGTCACAAAAATGATCTTTTCCAAACATTTTTTTTATTTTCACAAGGGTAAAATGAGAAAATGGAGAGATAAAGTTGTTGTGCAATTTCTCCTGAGTATGCCAATTCCCCATATGTGGGCAAAAACCACTGTTTGAACGCACGGCAGAGCTCGTAAGGGAAGGAGCACAGTTTGACTTTTTCAAACAAAAATTGGCTGGAATTGAGATTGGATGCGATGTCGCATTTGGAGAGCCCCTGATGTGCCTAAACAGTGGAAATCCCCCACAAGTGACACCATTTTGGAAACTAGACCCCCTAAGGAACTTATCTAGATCCGTTGTGAGCACTTTGAACCCCTAAGTGTTTCACAAAAGTTTATAATGCTTGGGTGTGAAAAAAAAATAAATTTCCACAAAAATGAATTTTTAGTCCACAATTTTTGATTTTTCCTAAGGGAATTAGACCCCAAAAGTTGTTGTCCAATTTCTCCTGGGTACGCTGATACCCCATATGTGGGGGGAAAAACTGTTTGGGCGCATGGCAAGGCTTGGAAAGGAAGTAATAACGTTTTGGAATGCAGACGTTGATGGGTGTCATGTTCCGTTTGCAGAGCCCCAGATGTGCCTAAACAGTGGAAACCCCCCACAATTGACCCCATTTTGGAAACTAGACCCCCTAAGGAATCTAGATCTGTGGTAAGCACTTTGAACCCCCAAGTGCTTCACACAAGTTTATAATGCCCGGGCATGAAAATAAAAAATCCTATTTTTTTCCCACAAAAATGATCTTTTAGTCACCAATTTTTTATTTTCCCAAGGATAACAGGTGAAATTGGACCACAATAGTTGTTGTCCAATTTGTCCCGAGTGCGATGATAACCCATATGTGGGGGGAGCCACTGTTTGGGCGCACGGCAGAGTTCGGAATGGGAGGAGCGCCATTTGACTTTTTCCAACCAAAATTGGCTGGAGTTGAGATTGGACGCCATGTCGCATTTGGAGAGCCCCTGATGTGCCTAAACAGTGGAAACCCCCAAATTCTAACTCCAACCCTAACCCCAACACACCCCTAACCCTAGTCCCAACCCTAACCCTAACCACAAACCTAACCCTAACACATCCCTAACCCTAATTCTAATTTAGGTCCCAACCCTAACTTTAGCCCCAACCCTAACCCTAATGGGAAAATGGAAATCAATAAAAAAAAATTTAATCGGGAGCGCCTCCGATCGCATGTGACGTACTATCCCGTCCATGGTCATACGGGCCAAGGTACCATGGACAGGATTGTACGTCCGATGTAAGAAAGGGGATAGGGAACATCACCTGGTCGGACCACGCCCCAGTTGCCTGTTAAATTATAGAGGGATACAACTACCAGACATATTCCCCATGGAAGGTAAATAGCTACCTTAATACATTCCGTAAAATTAGGCCCCAACTACAGAATGTACGGACGGAATTCTTTGCAATTAATAACACACCTGATGTGTCCGTATCTACAGTATGGTGTGTTCACAAAGCATACATCCGAGGTAAACTGCTCCAAATAGCGTCCCAAAATAAAAAAGAAAGACTACGCAAAATAGAGGAAATCAAAATATAGTCGCACTAGAAGAGACGCACAAACATAGCCCCACAAACGCAATTCTCCAAAAATTACAGAATCTAAGGTGTGAATTATACCAACTGCTCCAACACAAATATGAGCATAATTTAAGGAAAAGTAAAGCCAAATATTATTGTCAGGGAAACAAAGCAAGCAAAATATTAGCCAACAAAATTAAATCCAAAATGACCAAACTAAGATTATCCCACATACAGGACAACCAAAAAATATAGTATATAACACCAAGGAAATCGCCAATACCTTCTCACATTACTATTCCTCCCTCTACAATCTACAGGAAAATATCACAATACCACAACCCACCCCCCAATTAATAAATCAGTTCTTGAAGAACATAAAACTTCCTAAGATACCAGAGGACACTTTACATATACTAAACCAACCAATATCCCAAGCAGAAAAACAGCAAACAATGAGAGGAATGAAAAATAACAAGTCCCCTGGCCCTGATGGACTAACGAGCGAATATTTTAAAACGTTTCAAGACATACTAATCCCTCACATGACGCCAATTTTCCAAAATTTTATGCAGAACAGAAAAACTCCAAAAAAGAGATGATTAAGGCAACAATTATACCCATCCCCAAACCAGGAAAAATCCCCGACCGAACCGTCAATTTTAGGCCGATATCATTATTGAATACGGATCTTAAAATCTATACCAAAATCCTAGCTAATAGGATCTGAGAAATAATCCCGGCCTTAGTGCATAAAGACCAAGTGGGATTTGTTAAATCTAGACAGACCCTGGATGGTACGAGGAGGATGATTGATATCATCCATATAACCGGAGGGAGATAGACCCCCTCTATGCTCCTCTCGTTAGATGCCGAAAAGGCGTTCGATCGGGTGAATTGGGGTTCTTGCTTGAAGTGCTGTCAAGATTTGGGTTTCATGGTAATATACTTCGAGCGATCAACCCTCTATACGCTAACCCGTCAGCATCAGTCCTCATTTCTGGAATGATGTTAGATACATTTGATATCACTAATGGAACGAGGTAGGGATGCCCACTCTCTCCTCTAATATTTGCGCTAACAATTGAATCCTTAGATGAAAAAATTAGATCACACCCTGGGATAACCGGTATTAAATTGTTAATGTAGAGCACAAAATCGAACAATTCGCGGACGACATTATCTTACCAATCCCGAAGAGTCACTCAATAGAGTAAAGGAAGTGATTGACTCTTTTATCCAAGTATCAAACTATAAATTAAATATCTCCAAATGCCAAATTCTAAGTCTAACACCCTCCGCACCACACTCTGTAAACCTTAAAGCCAAGTGCCCTTTTAAGTGGGATAATGAAAATATGACATATCTTGGAATCCGCTTGGCCCCCTCCGTAGATATAATGCTCTCATTAAATTATGAGGCTCTGAGACAAAAGATCAAAGGTGACATGCTGTACATGAGGCAACACGACATGTCCTGGTTAGGAAGAATAGCGTCCGTAAAAATGTTCATAATCCCCCAGATATTGTATGTATTCCGCAACCTCCCTATCACTGCCCCCATGAAAATACTCAAAGAGTTACAAACAATCATATTAAAATACATATGGCAGGAAAAACAGCACAGAGTTAAAGCAGATATACTATATATCCAATAAAAGAGGGGGGACTGGGCTGCCCCTCAGTAGTGAGGTATTATAGGGCAGCCATATTTGAACAACTGAGGTTGATGTGGAATGATAAGGATAACAGACATTGGATAGAAATCGAGAAACATCTTATAAAATCCCCAAATGTTGCATCGCTTTTTTACTCATATCATTACCGGGCCTAACCCCGGTGATAATAAAAAATTGTGTCTGCCACCAACGGTGGAAGTGGCGCTGGGAGTGTGGAGCATTCTAATCAATAAACTGCATACTATCAATTTGGCGTTTTCTAAAGCCCCATAGAGAATTTGGAACGGTGTATTCCGGACCTCCCGATCCAAACCTGGAAATTCCTGGGAGTCCTATTGATTGGAGACATGTACGAGGAAGGAATATTGTTATACTTCTCTACCATCAGAGAGAAATACCAGCTACCACATAGAGATCATTATAAATATCTACAAAGAAGACATTTACTGCAGAGAAAAAAAAGATATAATATTCTCACAACCCTTCAAATTATATATATACAATGCTCCTCGCCCCAGCACGGCAAGTAACAGCGCTGTCCCTAAGCTATGACCATATGCTGGAGGAGACCTTCCCCTCTCTGGACTCGTATCTCCACAAATGGGAGACTGAGCTGCAGTGCGGTATCACCCTGGATCAATGGCGGACGTCCTTCTCAATGATAGGGACACACTCTAAGTGCACCAATCCCATAGAGAACGCCAGAAAGCTGCTGTACAGGTGGTACTTCACATCATACAGATTGTCTAAGATCTACCGCAACTCCCCAGATGTGTGCTGGAGGTGCGGAGACACCAATGCAGATACGTTACATGTCTGGTGAAAGTGCCATAAAGTAGAGCAGCTCCGGGACACAATCTCCCATTTAGGCCTTTTTCACACATCCGTTTTTGACTTCAGGCACGATCCGGCGTGCTGTTAAAAAAACGGATCCGGTACCGGATGCGTTTTTTTTCCATTGACTTTCATTAGCGCCAGATCGCGCCTGATGTCATTGCGTTGTATCCGTTTTTGTCCGGATCCGGCGGAAATTTACATTCCGGCGGCCGGACAAAACGGTGCCTGCAACGTTTTTTTGTTTACCGGAGCCGCCTGAATCGGCGCATCAGGCGGCCGGAAATAATACAAGTCAATGGAACCGGATCATTTACTACTACATTTTCCACTGTCTCCGGACATCCAAAACACTCTTTTTCAAAAGTTCAGGTCGGATCCAGCGAAAAAACGGATCCGTTGCATCAGTTTTTTCATTTCAGCGCCGGATCCGTCCCTTCAGGTGTTCGCCGGATCATGCCTGGCACAAAAAACTGATGTGTGAAAGGGGCCTTAGTGTCTCAAATTAGCGGCATCCCAATAAAAATTGGGAAAGAGCAGGCGCTTCTGGCCATTGACCTGGATTTAATTCCACACGAGTTCAGGACAGTGATTACACACATCCTTATAGCTACTAGAATTAAAATTGCAGGGTATGGGAAAAGCTCCAAATTTCCATCGACTGAGATCGTAGCATTGGTGAATGACAATTATCAGAGAAGATAATTCATCCACCGAAAATACAACATCATATCTCAGAAAATGGGACAGCTGGCTATCCTTCAGACTAAACACTGTGGATATAGAGATGTAATAGAGCTATTCATAGTAATACATGGGAATAATAATCTGTCGTCATCACCCCTTCCCTTTCCCCTTTCTTTTTCCTATAATATTTAGCTATGTTAATTCATTATTATATTTAGCCGATTAATGTTTTGAGGAAATTTCTGTAACAATGTACAATGATTGGAGGCTAAATGGTTGTCAAATATGACTTTAAAATTAATAAAAAGTTTATGATTAAAAAAAAAAAAAAAGTAATAAAAAAATCTATGAAAATGATCAAATGAAAGTCAGACATTGCTTTTCAACCAAGCTTCCACAGAATTAAAAAAAATAAATAAAAAAATAAAACTCATGAAATAGGCCTGGACAGAAATGATGGTTCCCTGTTGCACAACCTTTTGAGGCAATCACTGCAATCAAACGATACCTGTAACTGTCAATGAGACTTCTGCACCTCTTGACAGGTATTTTGGCCCACTCCTCAAGAGCAAACTTCTCCATCATGTTTGAAGGTTGCCTTTTCCAGACGGCATGTTTCAGCGCTTTCCAAAGATGCTCAATAGGATTTCGGTCAGTGCTCATAGAAGGCCACTTCAGAATAGTCCAATGTTTTCCTCTCAGCCATTCTTGGGTATTTTTAGCTTTGTGTTTTGGGTCATTATCCTGTTGTAAGACCCATGACCTGTGACTGTGACCAAGCTTTCTAGATTCTAGACATCCCGTGCCAGATGCAGCAAAGCAGCCCCAGAACATAACAGAGCCTCCTCCATGTTTCACAGTAGGGAGTGTTCTCATCTTGATATGCTTCATTTTTCCGTCTGTGAACACAGAGCTGATGTGCCTTGCCTAAAAGTTCAATTTTTGTCTCATCTGTCCATAGGACATTCTGCCAGAAGCTTTGTGGCTTGTCAACATGTAGTTTGGCAAATTCCAGTCTGGCTTTTTTTATGATTTTTTTTTTCAACAATGGTGTCCTCCTTGGTCATCTCCCATGACGTCCACTTTGGCTTAGAAGAAAATTACATCCACCAAAATGTCACCGGTGATGGCGACGACGGCGCAGTAGCATCTATAAGTAAGAGATAGATGCTACAGGACAGGCGCTGCTGGTGTGATTTTGCTGGATGTAATTTCTTTTTTCTAAGCCTCACAATAGCCACAACATTATAGGCATTATCAACAATAATATCAACACTATTATATGCATTCTGTAAAATAGGGGGGCAGGTCACTGAGGGATCAGTAACCTGTCATAAGTCAATACAGATAAATATGTAAGCAGAGAACCACATAAAGCCCCGCCCACAGACCACCCACAGCCCCGCCCCAGAGCACGAGAATCTCATTTACTGAAAACTACAAATACAGATTAATCAACAACCACAAGACGGTTTTCATCACCAGGACTATCAGGGAGCTACAGACTCACATTAGTGACGCAGGGCAATCCCACCACAATCAAACTATCATACAGAATGAGCAGGTTAAAAAATATATATATTTTTTTATTCTATGTTACATCCCCAACAACAACATATGTACGAGGGGAGAACTCCAACAGTAAACCGGAGGTGCATTCATTAATGGTGGACCATTGGAGCTACTATGAATCCTGACCAGAAGATTAGAGAAAATAACATTGCCCCATTTCAGGAGAGATTGTGCAGTAATCTGAATTCCTTAGGATCGAAAACAATGTAATTTATGATGTGGAGTGAATCCATGAGAACAGGGCTGGAGCCATGCCAACAAATCTCCTGCAGGCGTGAATAAATGTACAGTCATGGCCAAAAGTTTTGAGAATGACACA
>VIAB01049936.1:5037-16493 GCA_009801035.1 Oophaga pumilio | reverse complement strand
GCCCGGGGCCCATAAAAACCTGGAGCCGGCCCTGATATAAATACATTAGCTCTTCAAACAGGGCTGCCTATAGACAGAGGCCTACTGTACCTATAGGTAAATTAGGTTTCACACTTTTTGTTGCGCTGCTGTGTTATCAAATGTTTGTATCATAGTACAGGTACGTAAACGTATATATAAAACTTACATGTACTTCTAATTTTATTTAATAATAATTATTATATGTTTGATTTCATAGTCCTGTGGAACTACAGGGTTTTTTGGAAGCTATGTGGCTAAATAAATTAGTGTAGTATTAAACTTTCTGGACTATCAGATGCTGGAATAAAAGAATGTTGCTGTACTACATTAGCACAGATGTATTTGCACACCCACTCATATTTTATGTTTACTGACAGTTTATCATTGCCAATGTGAATGAAGGTCAGCATCGAATCATGGATGAGCTTCAGAATCTAAACTTTATGAAGGAAAATAGCAATGCCACTTTTATTGAGCGAAAGCTGAGCTTTGAGAGGAAGAAGACATTATCTCCACTGGTAAGTAATATTTGGTAATATATAGTGACATGGCCAGCTATATATGAGTGTATACTGCTTCATGAAGGGTAAAGCAGCAGTGACACCTAGAGGTCATAAGTACTACTACTAAATTACCCTAAAATCCTGCTCCCCATTTAGAATTCACTAATAACATTGCATATTTCCCACGTAATTGTATTGTGATCAGTCATTTGAATGGTTGGCTGGCAAATACTGTCAAAAAGCTACAACCATTTAAAGGCGTCTCTCAGACACCCTATTCCTAGCAGACAGCCTGTCTACCATTACCCAGGACCTCAGCTTAAAGCTTCATAGCATTGTCACAGAAAGATCTTACAACAGTGCATCAAGTGTTCTGGAGGACTCAAGGCAGGTAATACATGGTCACGCAATCATTTGTATGTTCACCATGTACTACCTCGTTTCCCCTGTAGTGGCCACTGTAGGAGAAATTTGCGGTCATTCCTAACTTTAGTCCATGATATCAGCGGATCGACAGAGGTTTCGTTAGCTGAACCAGCAGCCATGAGCTGATCATCAGTGGGTCCCCATTTGGAAAAGTTGGCACAACCCTTTTAAAAGTTTTCACTAAAGTGAGGGCCCTTTATCCCAATTTAAGACATGCAACATTCTAGTTTACTGTACCAATATGTAGTAATCATTTTGTTGTGTAGACTGTCTCTGAAGGAGTGAAGCAAAGCAACATCTTTATATCATATGATATGTGCTAATAAATTTGGGCTTTGGTCTGTTAAAGTACAAAGTAATTAGATTATTTCAATAAAAGGAATACATTACAATTACCGTGAACTGTCAGGATACAGCAAACATGCCACACACGTGATACCTTGTCATTGTCCTCTTGTCATGGAACAGTTAACCCTGCTTTAAGCTTTCAGCCAGAATAAATCACTGTATAAATTGACAATTTGCATTAGCAATTTTTGCAAACCCTTTAGTCAATAATTTCCCTGTTTGTATTCCATTAAGCCTGAATTACCTCGACAGACCGAGAGCCACAGGTGCAAGCTCTTGTCTACCTATGGTGCGGAGAAAATCTACCAAGCAAAGCGCAAGTGCAACGCTTCCCAGGAACTTGATATAGATCTGTATGAGGGGGAGCTGGTGGCTATTGTGGAGTACAAGGACCCTTTAGGAAGTACTAGCAGGTGGTTTGTGGACACGGGAAGTAAGTAGAAGAACACTCAATCAAATATTGACTTTCTTTCGTGTGTCTTTTGTGTGTCTCTCTCCGCACAGTGGTTTCCTTCTTATTAAGCAACTAGAAAATTACTTTATTTTCATGACTTTGAAAGTTATCATCTCAGCCTCAATCAAGAGGCCTTGTCCCTAACATATAAAGTTTCCACCCTTTCCATAAAATGCCTGGACGAAGTGGTGAGTGTTGAACTGGCGCTGTTTTGTACCCCCACATTCGCAGTGTTGCCATTAGTCGGTGTTGTTTATATTCTAAAGTTAAAATGCAGATTAAAAAAAATGCATTTGTGCGATGAAAGAAGCACATGGCTCTGGATAAATCAATTATACCACAACAGAAATGTTCCCAGCCAGTGGCTCTGGAACCCCCTGCATGTACAGCATTGTGCAAAGTTTAAGGCAAGATTGGAAAAATGCTGCTAAGTTAGAATGCTTTAAAAAATAGAAGTGTTAATCGTTTATTTTTATCAATTCAATACAAAGTTAATGAACAAAAGAGAAATCTAGATCAAATCACTATTTGGTGTCTTCAAAACAGCATAAATTCTTCTAGGTACACTTGCATACAGTTTTTTGAGGAAACTTGGCATGGAGGCTGTTCCAAACATCATGGATGCTTGTGCAAATCTTTCTTTCTCTTCATGCAATCTCAGACAGACTCGATGTTCCAGGACTGTTTGCTTGCTCTTCTTTACGTTGAAGATAGTTCTTAATGACATTGACTGTCTGTTTGATGCTTATCCATCATGCAATACCATCAGCGAGGCATCTGATTGGCTCCAAATTTATTCGGCCGCAGGCCAATGACCCCCAAAATACAGTCAAAGTTATTCATTTTTTACCATGAAGAAGAACAAGGAATCATGGAAGTGATGATATGACCACCAAAAATCCCTGATCTCAACATCTTCAAATCTGTCTGGCATTTCATGAAGAGACACAAAGATTTGTGGAAGCCTATAGCCATAGAATATCTGTGGTTAGTTCTCCAAGATGTTTGGAACAGGTTTCTTCATAAACCGTGTGCATCTGTACCTAAAATTGTTGTTTTGAAGGCAAAGGGTGGTCAAACCATATATTAATTTGATTTGGTTTTCTCTTTTCCATTTTGTTAACTGATCAAAATAAATCCTTAATTTTTTTATTTTTGTAAGTATTCTTACTTGCCATTATTTTTTCCATACCTGCTTAAAAATTTTATATATAATCAATATCTTCTGAACTGAAAGCATTATATATAAGATGCGTCCACCATGGCAAAACGCCTCAAGTAAATGTCCAAATACAATAGTCCTAATGGGCACTCCTTAACGGTTAAATCCTACAATAAACATGGAGCAAAGGTCTACAGAAATAGGTATCTCACAAAACATTTAGTAATTACAAAATGCAGGCTGACAGTGATATAAAAATATTTAGAGTTGAGAGTCCTCAGTGGTTGATACCTTTTAATGGCTAACTGAAAAGATGGTAACAAATTGCAAGCTTTCGAGACTACTCGGGTCTCTTCATCAAGCAAAGACTAATACAAAATCTGAAGAATCACATATTTATACACAACACAGCACAGAAAAAATGCAATAGGTAAGGTCAAATGACGTGAAGCAGAACTATCATTATGGGAGAGTGATAGACAGTAATGGCCATAAATATTGGAACAGTTCTTAGATGAGGACTGAAAGTTTTATTGTCCTCTGATTAGGGTCTGGTAATGTGCTGTCTTAGGAGCAAATTCCTTAATTGATGTAAAAACATGAGCTGACATCAATATTAAATCACAATGCCTAAAACCTGAATGGGAAAATGGTGAAGTAGAAACCAATTGTACCTATTAGAGGCTTCATTTGATCCACAACACAAACAGTTCTTCCTTGTAAGCATTAATAGCAGAAAAAAATATGAATAGTCCAACTAATACGGATAAAAAGGTCACTATTCTATTTCAGCAGCATCTTAACATGATCTATATAAGGTTTCAGTAAAAAATCACTGCATTAAAAGGAACCTGTCAATAGTTTAATGCTGCCTGAACCACAGGCAGTATGAATCAGAGCTTGATTACAGCCAGGTATGTTTCACTCTGAAATGCTGCTGCGTTTTAGCAAAAAACATATTTTGAGACTACAGGGAGAGACACCTGATTTGTCTAGTGTGGACACAGCCAGCTTTTCGTTAAATCAACTGGAGCGGTGCGGGGAGAAGCCGGATGGGGATTATAGGGAGAGAGTTGACTAGTCCTGCCTGGCCCACAGCCGTCTTCTCCAGGCATCATAAATCAGAGCCTGGTTGCTTGATTGCAGCTACGTATGTTTAATTATGAAACAATGCAGCATTTTTGAAAAATTATAGTTTGAAAAACTGTCCGCAGACTACAGTGAGAGACCTGACTAGTCGATGACAACCCTGTCGGGGTTCTTGTCAATCAACTAGAGCAGTGCGGTTCAGGCAGCATTAATCTAATGACAGGTTCCATTTAAACAACAAGGTTCGAAGATATACCGTACTTGTCCATTTTCATGGTACCAGTGATTTTTTTTTGCAGCACTTTTTATATGGATCATGTTTTTTGATGTTTAAAATTCTGTGGAAATAAAATAGTGACATTTTTTTTATCTGTGTCGGCTGGACTATTTGCATTTGTTAATGGTAAAGGTAATTTGGGGGAGTGAAACTCCTCAGGCTGAAGTAATGTCCTGCCAATACTAAGTCTCAGTCTTAGATGCCAGTGCGTATTTTTGCCAAGTGGCTGAATATTTGACCTGACTGTTAGTAGGACACGAAATATGAATGTTAGAGATTTAGTAGTTGTGCCCATGCTATATTACCTTGAACAATGTTCTAATACATGAATTATGGAGTATGGAGGGTTGGTTGTGTTGCACGTTTTAGCTTTCATCCAGTAGTCAAATATTGGACAACCTCCAGTAAAATAATAACACTTATACTCCACTCTGATGACGTTGCCATTCCTTCCATGTCGGAACTGTCTCTCCTGGGGCTTGCGTAACATTATTATGTCACGTAATCCCGGTGACCAACCAGCACTGGCTTGACTCTATTCATCTTTGGACGTAACACATACATCTGGATGAAGTAAGAGAGAGCAGCAGTGTTATTTTATTGGGGGCAAACATACAGATTGAGAAGGGGTTGTTTGAGTAGTGGACAACCCCTTTTATTCAAGATTATCTGCTAAACAGTTCTCACAGTATAAACCTGCAGCTGTTGTATACTCTAACAGGTTGCATCCATCATTCTTACTTTCCCTTTACAGTACTACAAGGCTATGTCTATTCATCCTTCCTAAAACCCTACAACCCAGGACGGCAACAGAAAGATTCATCAGACAGTGCTTTTTGTGAAGAAGATTTTGATGACCTAAGTCTGTTTGTCTCGTCCCGGCCTTCTCGTGACAGAAACAGTCGTGCGTCGCAGGGAAGTGCTGGAGATAGCAGTCCATCCTCCAATGGAGATGACGAAAAGCATGAAATTAATGATACAGACAGTTGTCAAAACAGTGAGGATTGCCATGTAAGTATCTATATTTCCATTTAGTTGCAAATACAAATATGGCAGTGACATCTTATACTTAATTGTTTTACAAGAATATACCCACTAGAATAATAGAGTATATCATTTAACAAGTGATCAGCAGTAGAGTTGAGCGAATATGTTCGGAATCAGTCGCCGAATCTTAATTTGCCATATTCATGCCATATTGGTACCTTATTCGTGCCAAATTTATGTTTGATGATCAGTTCTGAATATATTCAGTAATTTCTACTCCCATTGACTCCAATGACGTTCGGCTGTGTTCGTCGAAGAATGCAAAAAACAAAATTCGCCGACGATAGTAATCAGAACCGAATTTTGAAAATTTTGCTCAACTGTAATCAGCAGTCCTACTCTTAACAACTTCATAACATTTATATCTAGCAGTCTACGTAATGGGCTCTTCTTGTGTATATTTCAGATTTTCTATGCTGTTTATGCTTTTGAAGCCCGGAGTCAACAGGAGCTCACCCTTGAAGAGCATCAGAGGGTCAGAATCATTAGGTTTTGTGACCTGAGTGGAAACAAAGAGTGGTGGCTCGGCGAAGCACATGGTCAAAAAGGTTATGTGCCAGCCAATTATCTTGGGAAGATGACATATGCCTAGAAACATGTTCTTCTCTGTTCTAGGACAGTGATGTTTTAGAATCCCTCTTTAGACACGTCCTATATTTATCTATTGTGAAGGATCCATTTCTTGGGGTTGTAGATGAAATAATGTGACATGAGACGGTAACTGAAGTCAAGGAATAAACCCGCCGATAGGTTTACTGATTGTAAGCTCTATAGAGCAGAGATATTTTAAGTGTAAAGCACGTCTATGTTTTACTTGTGTAAGATGTCCATAATTTCACTGTACGTATGAAGCCTGATCAATGCACTGAACGTAACACAATCCAAAGATCAGTGAACCTTACTAAATCAGAGTACAGTCAAAACTACTCTCTGTAAGTCCAGGTACAAAAAAGTTTCTGTTCATTTTCTTTACATTTAGGACTCTCTTGATAATATAGCAGTCTGTAAGTGAAGAGTTAAAGGGATTACTCACGTCTTTGGATTTAATGACATATCTGTACATTATAAAGGATACCACATTCACCGTGTATTGTGTCATTTCTCCTGTGATGGCACCATTGGAGAACTGATCAAGGGCTGCTTGGTTTCCAGCTAATTTTTTAATTGACCTTGTTCTCCTAGTAAGTGGTTCTGTAATGTCAGTCAAGTTTTGGAAAGCCAGACATTGAGTCAATAAATACATGACCTTATCCAGCCCTCTATATAAGAATTACTCCCAATTACTCCAGTAGTATTGTTGAGTAAGGCAATGTGATGTAGCTAAAACTGAAAACTGGTCAGTCTTCCCAATGTGTTGCAGTGGTCAAGATTTTGCATACAAATCCTAATATCTTATTAATTTGTTAATTTGTGGCGCTGCTTATATGAAATCAGAATTAACTAGAGTACCCGGAATATCGATTATAAGAGGCAAACATTTCAGTAGAATCACCATTTGATATGTTAATTTTCTACAAAAAAAGTTTCACAATCTCAAATGACGTACTGATGCTTGTTAAAGTGAATTTGTGAGCAGGTGTTTAATATGGAATCTGATAGTACGATGATGTGGAGGCAGAGAGCCTGACTCCAGGGACGTGTCACTTACTGGACTGCTGGGTGCAGCTAAGCCTTTTGATCTGTGTACAGCCCCTGCCCCCACCCCTCATTGGCAGCTTCCTGTGTACACTGTACTGTTATGATCTGCTAAGCACTAAGGAAAGGTGGGAATTCTGTCCCTACAATAGGACTGAGCTGGATCCCTACGATGTAACTGGGAACCTGATCCTGCGACCAGACCCGCTAAAGTCCTCAGCTAGTCTGAACGAAGACCTATAGTTGCGAGGGAGGAATCCCTACAAGATCTAGGGACTGGGAGAAAAGGTGGACACCTCCTAACAGAAAGTGTAGCAGGGAATATAAAACAGAAAACAAATACTAAGAGATCCTAAGATCAAGCAAAACTGACAGAGTAAGGCACCTAAGCACCCGGCTAGCTTAAGAGTAGATAATACAATGAAGTCCAGCAAAGCCAGAAGGGCGGAGCCAGACTAAATAGGGTAAAAAGGTCATGAGACCAGCAAACTGAAACAAAATCTAACAAGAGGGTTCTAACATGTACATTGTCAGCAATCTGCCAATCAGTGGTGGTGGGCGGTATTACAGATTAGCCTGACTGCTCTGCACATGAGATGTAGTCCTGTAGTGTTAATCTTCTGCTGATAAAACACTGATTGTAATGAAACTACAACACACCCTAATAAAAGACACATCCCTGTAATCAGTCTTTCAGTTTCTACATTATGCTGCTCTCAAAGGAAATCTGTCAGCAGGTTTTTGCAATTTAAGTTAAGTATATACATCAAAGGGGTTGTCCAGCACTTTATATTGATGGCCTAGGAATATAGACAAAGTTTGTCTTCATGAGACAGTGCCTTTAAGACAATTTGCATCTCTGATGCTACCATTCCCTGAAGCAGGGAACAATCCTGAGAATGAGCTAAGAGAGGGAGTTGTGATCAGGTTTCATAGTGTTATTAACACTATCAAGGTTTCAAGAAGACCATTATATCAGAAGAGCAGTTACATTCTGGAACCACATGAGGTGTTTGTGCTTCTTTTAGGATCTAGTCCCGAGTTTAGTTCAAAACACATCCAGAAAAAGGCTGCCCGACAGAAAACCCAATGCAAGAATGAAGCATTGCACAGGGTGAACGGAAAAGCCTGTGTTCAGTGTGTTAGGCCGGGGTCACACTTGCGAGTGTGATTCGAGAAACTCACAAGAGTCTCTCGCATCAATACTCGGCACTGCCGCCGGCACTCGGACCGGAGTGTGCAGCTGCATAGAAGTACATGCAGCCTCACACTCCGGTCCTGAGTGCCGGCGGCAGTGCCTGGGTATTGATGCGAGTTTCTCGCATCACACTCGCAAGTGTGGCCCCGGCCTTATACATATTGTCATGCTCTGTGCTAAGAATCAGAGAACAGTGTTATATACAGATGTGATATTGTCAGCAAAATGGCATTTCCAGTCTTAGTCATGTAAGAAGATTATGGGAGGACTTTCCAGGAATGATGCTCTACTAATCCTCAAGGAGGTATGAAGAGGACGGTTTTATACAGGAAGAGTGGACTGCTATAGTTTCCCAATTAACGTGCAGGTGTCTATCTCCAGAAATGGCTGCTGACCTGGACACGGTTCCTCTTGTCCTGTACTCCTTCTGGGTAATGCATTGTGTCAGCAGATAACATAGCAGTTGATGTTACCCATGAAAGTGTACGTTGGAAGTATCCAATGCATGCCAAAGGGCTCTCTTTTGGCATGCAGTAGGTCAGTGAGGGCTCTGGGAATACGTTTGTCATATAAAATGTTGTCCATCTCTGTTTAATACAAAAAATAAGTAAATATAATATAAAAAATAAATGTATGCTTAGCACCCAATCCCCTGCTTCTCTGTGATTCCTCTCCTGGCTGTGATGGGCATGTGATGTCTACATTCAATCACAGGTCCGCGTGACTGGAACAGAGACGGTCTTCATCCATTCTGCTCTGACATTAAAAGCCATATAAGCGCTGCAGCCAAGCACTAGCAGCAGCGTTGATCAGAACTTTAAGTGAAACTTAGTGGACACTGGATAAGAGTCTAAAGCCCTCCATAAACATTAGACTAGTGTAAATTAAACCCGCCAATATTAGCAGGTATGGCGGACTGTCTAATGTGCAAGGTGGCCCCAGACAGTTTGATAATTGGGGAGTTAAATATTCGGCATGTTCAATTTCAGACTGCCAATCATTTTGTTCTGCCGAAGATTAGCATGTCTGGTGGCCCTCTCATTGGGCCCATAGGAGCGCTCGGCCAAACCAGCGCTCCTTTATATGGGACAGTGGGCCAGATGGCCGTCAGTGACAGCCAACTCCTGTGTACGGTGGCTTTAGAATCCACAGCATCTAATTCCCCACGGTGAAGTGCACCTATGTCAGACGCTAGATGGCAGCTATAATAGTGCCGTGGGCGAGAGGGCATTAGAGGGTAGTTATGTACTTTTTGATGATAGGAGTCCATGGTAATTCTTTACCTCCCGTTAGCTTCCTATTTATGCAAGACTTGACCCGTTATATTTTGATGACTCCGTTGATCATTCTCACTATTTCTAGTACAGACGTGTGGTCTATGATTAACAGCGCAGTCTGAGGAGCCACCGGTCACCATTTATCACTGTTGCCATGGTTTCTCGGAGGCAAAGGCCAAACAACCTATTGAGCTCCACATTAATTACTTGTAAAGCTGTGCTGTGTCGCTGATTTCTGCCCGCGTGGTTACAAAATAACTCTTCGGGCAAAGTCATGAAGCTGAAGCGGCTTCGTTACAAGACTTGGCCTTCTAATAGGCCTCCTAATACGCTAGTGAATTGCTGTCATAGTGAGATTAAGAATTGATATGCAATGTTTTCCAGTTATTCATGTGTGAGACAAGAGCAGGAGCCTGTACACTGAGGTTTACCTCTGTAACTGCCAGAATGAAGCACGCTGTGAAGGTCCATGGTACATATGTGCAGTGTGCAGACATGCAGCCACAAATACTCAGCAATTACGTATAGGCATGTGCATAAGGCTGGGGCTACATGGCAAATTTAGCCTCAAAAGTAGACTGCAAGGTCAGAGATTGAGCGGTGCTGCTACACCATGATGGTAATTGTTGCTGTAAAATGGTTGTAGTAGGGCTACATTCACACTATCAGTATTCGGTCAGTATTTTACTTGAGTATTTGTAAGCCAAATCCAGGAGTGTGTGATAAATCCAGTAGTGGTGACGTGTTTCTATTATACTTTTCCTCTGATTGTTCTTCTCCTGGTTTTGGCTTACAAGGAGGTAAAATACTGAACAAATACTGACAGTGTGACCATCGCCTAAATCTCTCTCTCTCGGAGAAGTCCGTGTTCGGAGTTCAGGTTTCCGGTACAAACTCAAAACTTTAAAGGTCGTGTTCGCTCATCTCTAATCAGCAACACAGAGCGAACCTTGGACACGGAACCAGAGACATGGCCAGTCGTTGTGTAGCCCAAGCCTGAATGTGAGATGTCAACTTTGATAACATTGGCTCTAATATAGTCAGCAAATGCAACACCTAGCGTCTTTATTGCAATTTATTTTACTTATTTTTTAGTCTTGCTGTAAAACTGCAGCATGGAAGACATTTTCTGCCCCTACCTGAAACTTGTAGGCAAACTGCTTTTGAATTATTTTTTTATGTGCTTTTTTTAGTAATTCCAGTATTTATTTTATACTATAGTTTTTGAGAAATTGAAGTATGTAGCCTACCATACTAATACAGTGAAGGAAATAATTATTTGATTCCTTGCTGATTTTGACAAAGACATGAACAGTGTATAATTTTAAGGGTAGGTTAATTAAAACATTGACAGATAGAATATCAAAAATAAAATCCAGAGACTCACATTGTATAAATTATATAAATTTATTTGCATTTTGCAGTGAGAAATAAGTATTTGATCCCCCACCAACCATTAAGAGTTCTGGCTCCTACAGACCAGTTAGACGCTCCTTATCAACTTGTTACCTGCAATAATGACAGCTGTCTTACCTAGTTGCCTTTATAAAAGACTCCAGCCCACAGACTCAATTAATCAGTCAGACTCTAACCTTTACAACATGGGCAAGACCAAAGAGCTTTCTAAGGATGTCAAGAACAAGATCGTAGACCTGCACAAAGCTGGAGTGGGCTACAAAACCATACGTAAGGCGCTGGGTGAGTAGTAGACAACTGTTGGTGCAATAGTAAGAAAATGACTGAAATACAAAATGACTGTCAATCGACATCAATCTGGGGCACCATGCAAAATCTCACCTTGTGGGCTATCCTTGATCATGAGGAAGGTGAGAGATCAGCCTAAAACTACAAGGGGGGAACTGGTTATGAATCTCAAGGCAGCTGGGACAACAGTCACCAAGAAAACCATTGGTAACACATTATGCAGTAAAGGTTTAAAATCCTGCAGTGCCCGCAAGGTCCCCCTGTGTTATGCTATGGTAGCTGAGGAGGCAGGAGTAAAAAACCGCATAGGCAGCC
>VIAB01049934.1:0-16493 GCA_009801035.1 Oophaga pumilio | reverse complement strand
GAGGCCCAAGGAAGGGGGTGCCCTGGGGGGGTAATGTTAGAGGTTGAGTTCCCGCTTCGGCACAGGGGGAATCTCGAACCATTCCCGCTGCGGTCCCCCATCTGTCTCCGGCCACAGTGGAGTCTCCTCAGTAGAGACGTCGGTCCCAGCGTCTTGCACAGCCTAGTACTGTGCAGAGGTTTACTGCTGCCTCTCCAGGTTCTGCCATTGTGGCCAGTACTGGTCAGCGGCAAGCAGACGTCTATAGGACTAAGTCCTGCGTTTCCCCTTCTGAGCATGCCCAGGGTAAGATCTCTCATTGGAGATCAGGGGTCACATGCTCAGGTACTGCAGCAGCTCCTATTGGTCCACCAGGAAGGTCCTGAAACTACATGTGTTCTGAACAGTTTCTCATTGGTCCTTTTCTGGCAGGCCCTTTGTTGCTATTATAAAAGGGTTGTATGGCAATGCGGCCATGCGCTAGTATCAATTGCATTATGTGCTTTGCGCCAGTGTGATCATGCACGCATGTGGTTAGGGCTCGGCTGAAATAAGCCCCTAGAATAACGGCTTCGCCGGTGAGGAGATTGCTTGATTGCTTTGCTGACTGCATGACCACAGACTGCTATCCGCACAGCAGTTATCTGTGTATCCCTGTGGAGTTAACAGGACACAGTCCCTATCTCTGCATCTCTACCTGAGCGAATCTGTGGTGTAACAGAGTTCGCTTATACTGCCATATAGTGCCACAGTATTTATATTTGCGACTCTGTGAAGTAACAGAGTTTGCGTATACCGCCATCTTACTAGCAGCAGGCTCTGCCTGCACGGTGGACCCTGGGCTGCGAACGCACCCACCATTTATATTTATCTGGTGCGTTCCGCAGACCCTAACAATGTGTCCATTCACACTTTACCCTACTGGAGCTAAAATTACCACTTCTGAACTTTTAAGTGCTTTGTTTCCATCTATTTCTGGGTGCTTCTTGAAGTATGTTTGGGGTCATTGTCCTGCTGGAATACCCATAACCTAGGATGCAAACTCAGCTTTCTGATCCCGGGCACTACATTGCGACCCAAAATCTTTTGCACACTGTCAAGGCACCCAGGGCCAGAGGCTGCAAAACAACCCCAAAATATTTTTCAATCTCTACCATATTTGACTGTAACTTCTGTATTCTTTTATTTGTATACCTCATTCCATTTACAGTAAACAGTAGAATGATGTGCTTTACCAAAAAACTCTAACTTGGTCTCATTTTGTCAACCTGCTGGTCCTCTAAAAATAGTGGGGTCTGCCTGCTGGCCCTCTACAATTGTGAGGTCCACCTGCTGGCCCTATAAGCTTTAAACTTTACAGTATTAATATGAAAAAAATTGCCTACCTCAGATGGATAAATTATAGAAGAAAATGCTCAGTGAGTGCTGGTTGCTGGCCTGCTACAAATAGTGATGGCCACCTAATGGCCCTGAAAAAAAATTGTGACTTTCAAAGTCGCTCTTTCATAAATTAAGTAGGATGTGTCTGATCATGTCTAACATACCACATGGCCAGATAAGGTATTAAAATGATAAAATCACATTTCCTGTAGAATTTTTTTTCACCATTGAAAGCAATGCAAACGTGCAAAAATGCAGCAAAAACACTACGTGTGAACATATCCCAAGGTATGGAGGAGCATTATTTTTTATATTATTAATTTTGCCTTTTTTTATAGGTCATTATCCTGGAAAGAATGTTTCTTAACATTTTTCCAGTCACATCCATTTTAACTGCGGTTTTGTATGTTTTATAGCTAGTCAGTAAAAGTGGCATAATACTCTGATAACATTGTTCCCAGCAGTGACCTGGGATTCAAAGATTCCTCCAGGGTTCTTCAACATGCTGTTCCTGTGCCATTTCAGCACTGTTTTCAAGCATTATGTAAGGAGGAAGACCGGGCTGCGGGTACCTGTACTGAGCCGGGTCTGGAACTGTTGAGGCTGCCTCCCATATTGCCGGGGGGAAGAAATGAGCGACCGGACTGACCTCATGACCCCGGTAGGAGGGGCCAGGTAAAGCAGAAAGCGCGCGCAGCGGCAGGGAGTTTGGCGAGAATCAGCAGCAGCGCACAGCTGGGTGAGCAGCGTGCTCTGTCCTCCGGCGCTGTAACAGGCTACATTCGCCAGCTCCCACCTTCTCCAGCGGGACCGTTGGTGAGAGAGGTGTCGTGCGCTCAGTGACAGTGAATGCCGCGCACGTGCAGAGGAGAGAAAGAACCGGACATAAGCTTGTGGCCTTCCCTGTCAGTTGCTGTACCCCCTTTCCCGTTTGGCTCTGGGAGTGCTGCGGCTTTGGCTGCTCCAGCCGCACGTGTTTATGGACTAGGGGCTCAGCGGAAGATACCGGAGACCAACCGCTGCCGCCAGAAGACGGACCATCATTTAAAGGACCCCATCTGAAAATATCTCCCTCGGCCGTTGCCGGCTCTACAACCCCTATGGGATCATCTGAAGAGGAGGAACCTAAGGACACAATAAGTTTGACAATTGAACTGCCACTATTCTGCTTTTTGTTATTTCTTTGCATTAACTCTTAAAACATTTTTCTCCCTGCGAGGAGTTAATACCTTGTTAATTAAACTGTTGTCTCTGCATCCCGCAGCCTGCTTACAATTACGATTTGCTCGACTCAAGTTACGAGTACCCAAGCATTTTATTGATCGCTTACCACTAGTGATATACCAACACTAAGTAGCAAGTATTTGCAAAGTGTAAAGGTAATGAAACATGGTTTTCTAAATATTTAAAAATATAAATCTGAAAATTATGAGGTGCATTTGTATTCAGCCCCTCTGTAGTCTGATACTTTATAGGACCACCTTTCGCTGCAATTACAGCTTCAAGTCTTTTGGGATATGTCTCTACCAACTATGCACAACTAGAGGCTGAAGTTTTTGCCCATTCTTCTTTGCCAACTAGCTCTACCTCAGTGAGATTGGATGGATAGCATCTGTGAACCGCAATTTTCTACTCTTGCCACAAATCCTCAAAGGGATTTAGGTCTGGACTTTGACAGGTCCATTCATACACTTGAATATGATTTCATCTAAACCATTCCATTGTAGCTCTGGCAGTATGATTATTGTTGGTGTCCTATTGAAAGGTGAACTTATGTCCCACTGTCAAGTCTTTTGCAGCCTCTAACAGGTTTTCCTTCAGGATTGCCCTGTATTTAGCTCCATCCATCTTCCCATCAACTCTGACCAGCTTCCATATCCCTTCTTAAAAAAAGCATCTCTATAGCATGATGTTTCCACCACCATGTTTGACTGGGGTTGGTGTTTTCAGGGTGATGTGCACTATTAGTCTTCCACCACACATAGCATTTTGTAACTGACCCAAAAATTTCTACTTTGGTCTTATCTAACCAAAGTACCTTCTTAAACATGCTACCTGTGTTTCCTGCATGGTTTGTGGAAGAAGGTGCTTTGGTCAGATGATACCAAAGCAGAACTTTTCAGGTAAAAAAACTAACACTGCACATCACCCTGAAAACATCTACATCTATATGCCAAGCTGAGCATTGGCCTAATGTGAGTGTTCAGCCTGGCATCTAGCAGAGACACTAAGGCCTCTTTCACACGTCTGGCGTCAGTCTCAGTCCGCCAGACGACTGAAAATAACGGATCCGTTGTACTAGGGTGAAAACTGATACAGCGGATCCGTTTTTAGGCGGATCCGTAATGATAAGGAAAAAGAAATTGTGAAGTCTGTATGTGTGGTTCTGGAGAGGAAAGAGAGAGAGAGACCCCCAAAATGGGTTCTGAGCATTTTCTGCATACAATAACGGATTCCGCTGTCAGATTCTGTCAAAAACAGATGACGACGGATCCGCCACCCAAACGCATCGATTATACAAAACGGCGGATGCAACGGATCCGTTATGGTCCGCCATTTCGACGCACACAAAAAACGTCCCAGTGTCCATTTTCAAGACACAAGGGACGCCAAATTTCTGACGGATCCATCGTTTGATGGATCAAACGGACGACCATTCATCAAAATCCGCCACTAATGCAACTGAATGGGGAAAAAAACAGATCCGCCAAAAAAAAGGAGGATCCGTTTTTTTACACTTTGGCGGCTTTTGACTGATGTCGAACGACTGAAGTGTGAAAGGGGCCTTAGCTGCGTGTGATAGTGCAGTATCAGTGTCTCGTGGTGATTTGAATAAGGTGAGCGCAGTTCACAGCTGATGAACTCCATTCATCTCACTGGCGTCACCATTAGCTATGTTTTTTTATTTAATTCTTAATTTTACACAGTATGTACACAGCGGGTGCTGAATACAACTCCCATAATTGTCGCCAATAATGAGAGCTGCCTTCAGCAGCTGGTGCCTGGGAACAGCTAACTGTACTGCTTTTCCCAGGCACCAGTACATGTCACATGTACACACAGATCACACACAGATGTGACACAGGGATAGCAAACGGATACACGGATGTCACATATGTACAGATGGCACATGGACACGGACCACGGATCTCACCAGTACTGTTTTTTCCTGCACAGGAGTCACCAGGATGTGTGATTCAGGCCTAAGTTGGAGAAATTGATTTGTTGGAATTAAATTCATCATGAAAGACAGATGTGTCGAAATTGCGTGCAGTAATGAATTCACAGAGGTAGGTTTATTTACAGAAAATGTCACTTTGGAGAGTGTTTGAAGAATCCTGCTTAATGTGAACATCCAAAAATTCAGTGGAGAATACATCCGCCTGATATATCAAATGAATATTGTAATTATTTTTGTTAAAAGTCAACATAAAAGCTGCTAAAGTATCAGCGGAACCCTGCCAGATTAAGTAGATATCGTCGAAAACCGCGCTCAAAACAGGACACGGTCCATCGATGAATAACCATCTGATAGGAAGAGGTCCCTCTCCCACAGCACAAGAAACAGGTTGGCATAGGACGGGGCAAAAGAAGCAAGGCTGTAGAAAAAATTGAGCGCGTTGTATACTATCTGTGTGTCGAATATTGGTATAAAATAATTTGACATTACATGTAGCAAGCAAAATATCTGCACCTACAGTACAGACCAAAAGTTTGGACACACCTTCTCATTCAAAGATTTTTCTGTATTTTCATGACTATGAAAATTGTAGAATCACACTGAAGGCATCAAAACTATGAATTAACACATGTGGAATTATACATTATACTTTACAAAAAAGTGTGAAACAACTGAAAATATGTCTTATATTCTAGGTTCTTCAAAGTAGCCACCTTTTGCTTTGATTACTGCTTTGCACGCAGAAAAGGTGAACGGATGGACTCTACATGCCTGGTTCCCACCGTGAAGCACGGAGGAGGTGGTGTGATGGTGTGGGGGTGCTTTGCAGGTGACACTGTTGGGGATGGCATTAAACTAAAGGTTCTATGTTAACATCGATAAATCAACCGGCATGTTTGAAATTATTGCCACATTCCCATAGAATAGGTCTTCCTGGTGGTATCTCCTAGTTTTTGTTTACTTTTGGCAGTAAATACAGTGTGGGGATGGTAGGTTCTGACGCTTGAAGGGCAGAGTGTAACTCTTTTGTGATAATATCATTATTTTTCGTTATTTGAAGCAATTTGTCAAATTGGGAATAAAAATTAGTGGAAGGATTGAAAGAAAGTTTTTTTATTACAATCCTCATTTTTTAGTATACAAAACGCCTCTGGCTCATATAGGGATTTGGGCCAAATAACATTCCTGCCTTGCTTTATTACCTCCATTGTATGGTTGGCTATTGCCAACTTTTTAATCCTTTGACTATCTGGATGACACCCCTGATGAAGGCGACAGCCGAAATGCGCATCAGGGTGGATGCTATTCAGGAAGTTGAATCAATACTAATATAAGTGAGCATGAGTATGACCTGAACCCTATATAATATCATACACTAGCACTTTATGTCTTTGACTGACAAACAGTAATATGTACCCCATATGTACTTAAGCACTAGCACGATTTTGGTTCTGGTCAGCCACTACACCATGTGCAGTGATGGACATTTAACTGTATAATATACTTATCCACAACTTAAATGTACTAGCATTTTACTTAATTCTGTATTTTAGGTATAGGTCATAGTATATCTGATAGTGTGTAGTGTATAAATTGTAGTGTACAATGACGCCGCTCATCCACAAATACAATATCGTTCTATACATCTTGACTCCCACTAGTTGTGTTTTTTATTCTCCTTAGTGTGTGCCCCTTGTTTTTAAGCAATGTTTTTATGGTTTATATGGTATTTTTTGTAATCGTCGGTGATCACTTAGTTGTCAATAAAGATTTCTGATATGTCACACTATTTGAGTTATCTGGGGTCTTTGGTTGAGTTTTCTCTCCTTTTTTATATACAGTACAAAGTATATGATTTAGTCTAGAACTGTAACTTTCTAATAATGTGTACATTTTGCAAAATGCTACCTAAAAAGTCTCAAGCTCATGGGCAATAGCTCAATCAAGCTGATGTTTTGGAACAGCTTCTTAAAACCAAGGCTGCAGTGACACATGGGAGGAAATATGCACACCAAATATACCTTAGGGAAGTATCATGGAATAGATAAGCACAATTATGCTTTAGCAGTACTAAAAGAGACAGTGACAGCAGAATCCTATTATGTGTCTTAGGCCCCAGGAAATGTTGGTCTACAGTGGAAAACTTGGACTTTCTAAACTTGGCTTTTTTGAAAAACCAGAAAAAGGACCAGAGTCAGATTGTGTAAGAGTAGGTCTCGTTCCCCCAATATCTAGTCCATCTCAGGTGTTGAACATCGAGATCATAAATTTTAAACTACATTACAGCTACGTAAACTATATTTCTAAATATGTGTTACTCCATGTCAATATCAAATTACAACATATCACTTGTAACATTCTATGTTATTTACCTTTCAACATGCGCTTTATGCAATATACACCATGTTCCAAATTATTATGCAAATCTGTTTTAAGTGTCACAGCGTTTTTTTTTTTTTTTGTAAATGAAACCCATTGATGGTTTTGTGGCTCAGGGTTCTTTGGATCACTGAAATCAATCTCAGATACCTGTGATAATTAGTTTGCCATGTGAGCCCAATAAAAGGAAAACTGGATATTCCACACTATTAAGCAGGCCAGAGTATTATGATTCGGTAACCGAGGAGGATAATAGAGAAATAGGCATAGGCAACCAGACACCAAGAGAGGTTGGTAACTTAGCGGATTGCAGACCCCTAAACTGACAACACAACTAGAATTAGCCGTGGGACGTACCTACGATGCGCTAGACGCCTCGACACAGCCAAAGAGATAACTAAGCCTAAAGAGAGAAAGGGGAAAGCTAAACTGCCCCGGAGTAGAGCCCCAAAGGAATAGATAGCCCCCAAACATATATTGCCGGTGAGACAGATGAAGTACAAAACACAGGCAGAAAATAGAGGGAGCAAATGCTGGGGCCCAAACTGTCTGGATAGAACAGTACTGGAAAGGATACTGTCTGCAATCCCACAAAAACCCTAAGAAAAATTCAAACACGTCTGATATGCAAAAATACTGAGACCACACGACCTCTCCCCCACTAAATCAGAACTCTGGTGTGAACTGGACGCAAAACAACAGATACTGGGGACTAGAAATACAGAAAAGACTGACGTAAGCTGTGGCAAAGGAAAACAGAGTCCAGCGCAGGTCCCAGCAGGGAACCCGGCTGAACTCACACCAGCAAGCCAGAGAAAAGCAAAAATGCGACAGAGCAAAACAGGCAAACAACTTATCTGAAAGATGCAGGACAAAGCAGGGAGCAAGCAGACTTCCAGAAGGCTCAGGAAGAAACCCCAAGTCACCGGCAACAACTAAGGGAAGGCTGCTCACTTAAATCTCACCAGTCTGTAACACCTTATCTCCAATCATCCTCTTCAGCTGATTGACTTCCATCAGCCAGACCAGATCCATTACCAGCAGCAACCACCAGAGGGAGCTCAAACTCAGAATCCAGATCAAAAATGTTCACAACACCAGAGTTTTCAAGTAACATAGGAAAGAAAATGGATCTCTCTGCTGCTGAAAAGCATCAAATAGTGCAATGCCTTGGTTAAGGGATGAAAACATTAGATATTTCCCGAAAACTTAAGTGTGATCATCGTACTGTTAACAGATTTGTGGCTGGTTCTGAGCACAGACGTGTTTGTGCTGATAAAGACAGAATGAGGAAGGTTTCTGCCAGGCAAGTTCATCGGATTAAGAGAGCAGCTGCTAAAAAGCCATTACAAACTAGCAAACAGATATTTGAAGCTGCTGGTGCCTTTGGAGTCCCTCGAACCTCAAGGTGTAGGATCCTTCAAAGTCTTGCTGTGGTGCATAAACCTACTATTCGGCCACCCCTAAACAGTGCTCACAAGCAGAAACGGTTGCAATGGGCCCAGACAAACATGAAGACTAATTTTCAAACAGTCTTGTTTACTGATGAGTGTCGAGCAACCCTGGATGGTCCAGATCAATGGAGTAGTGGATGGTTGGTGGATTGCCACCATGTCCCAACAAGGCTGCGAAGTCAGCAAGTAGGTGGAGGAGTCATGTTTTGGGCCGGAATCATGGGGAAACAGCTGGTAGTGCCCTTTAAGGTTCCTGAAGGTGTGAAAATGACCTCTGCAAAGTATATAGAGTTTCTGACTGACAACTTTCTTCCATGGTATAAAAAGCAGAAACGTGCCTTCAGGAGAAAAATCATCTTCATGCATGACAATGCACCATCTCATGCTGCAAAAAATACCTCTTAGTCATTGGCTGCTATGGGCATAAAAGGAGATAAACTCATGGTGTGGCCTCCATCTTCCCCTGACCTCAACAATATAGAGAACCTTTGGAGTATCATCAAGCAAAAGATCTATGAGGGTGGGAGGCAGTTCACATCAAAACAGCAGCTCTGGGAGGCTATTCTGAATTCATGCAAAGAAATACAAGCAGAAACTCTCCAAAAACTCACAAAGTTCAATGGATGCAAGATTTGTGAAGGTGATATCAAAGAAGGGTTCCTATGTTAACATGTAACTTGGTCTGTTAGGATGTTTTGGAGTTAAGTAGCTTTTTTGGTCAGTGAATGTGACCTCCTAATGCTGCAAATTCCACAGATGAGCATTTTCACTTCTTTCACCGACCACTTAGGAAAATCGTAGAAAAATATCATTTGCATAATAATTTGGAACATGGTGTATAATATATTGGCTGCACTTCTTGCACTGTAAAAAGTTATATGGAGGCATTTATCAGATATTGGCAAAATGGATAAAAAATGCAATATCACAGATTTAAAAATTCCAGCTATAGAACCGTTTTCAAACCATTTTGAGGTGGAATATGACATTATATCTGGCCAAAGAAATACTCATGTAGCAACTCCAAGTAGTCGTGGAACAGATGCAGTCTTTCACCAAACTGGCTCAGGACTTGGAATGAAAAATTTGACAAAGGAAAAAGCTAAAAGGTGGCAGGGAATACCATATAATAAATATTGAAATAAAATAAAATAAATGAATACATATAAAGCAATGACCCTGCGACCAAGAAGCAGGAGCAAAGTAGTGACAGGTGGACAGTCGAGAATTGAGTGAAACAAAAAAAGCTAAAGAAAAAAACGACCTAAAAGTCCCATATATTTTAATGTAAAAACAATTTTTTTTATTAGTAAAGCAGGTACAATAACAGAAAAAATATATATAATGGAAATATTATTAAAATTAGTACAAACAAGGACACCACCGGGAGGGTAAAAATCAGAGTAAATTGCCAAGAGGGATATGTGTAGATCCTTGGATTCAGAACAATTGCTCATAGTGAATATAAAATTTTCAAATGCACAGTGCAACACAGAGTAAGGTGTATGTGGGATGCACACTAAAATAAGAATAAATTATAACCAAAATAACCAAAGTGAAAAAATAACTTACAATGGCAGAGAAAAGTCACTGGCACCCAGATGGCATGCCTTGGTAAAAAATGCAATATCACAGATTTAAAAATTCCAGCTATAGAACCGTTTTCAGGGCCTGTGCACACGTTGCGGTTTCCTAGCGGTTTTGCAGCGTTTTTTCACGGCGGAAACGCCGCGAAACCACGGCAAAACCGCTTACATAATACAACACATTATGGCCTATGGGATTCCGCAATGCTGTGCACATGCTGCGGGTTTTTCCGCGGCGGAATCGCATCGCGGGAGAATCCGCAGCATGCTCATTATTTTTTGCGGAACCGCGGCGATTCCGCCGCCATAGGAATGCATTGAACCAATTACTTTCCGCATGTGGCTGTGCCCACCATGCGCAAAGTAAGCGGTTCATGTGCGGATGGTACCCAGGGTCTGGAGGAGAGGAGACTTGAAACCGAAAAGTGGAATGACCAAGCTTTATGTCATCAATTCCATATTTGACTATCAGATCAGGATTCTTTGGTTCAATTCTTTTCACCGGACTCTCTTGATTCAACCATGTCCCTGGCAATACATCTGCATCTGCGCCTGTAGGAGAATAGACGTGATTGGCAGATCGACCCTGCTCCACTCCCTAAAACATAGGCCGCTTCTACACCCGCTGAAGAGCCCATGCATTGTGGTTACACGGTTGAAACAATCACAGAGGGACAAGCGGTGAGAGTTGGGCCTTTATTTTTATTGCGGGGAAAATGACCATCAAATACTTGTCTGCCCAAGACTACTGCCGCCAAAAGACTTTAGCACCTAGATGGGTCTGGGGATATTTTAATTTTATTCTTCTAAAGTGTTGCTCCCTGTTTTCTTGTCTTATCTTGATAAAACCATGTGACTTGAGGTCTTTATTGATTGTGGTTCCACGGCCAATTTTATTGATGCCACGGTAGCCAAAAAACTTGATCTAACCTTACTGAAATTATTATAGGAAGCCCCCTATATTTCCATTGACACAAGATGGAGCTGAGTTGGGACTTGCTTTTTTTGTGGATTGAGTTAAAGTTTTTATTAGGAACATTTTATTTATAAGGTTTGGAATCACATTTATCAGGAGCTCTACGCTGAGTACTTACATTGGGGTTTCCAACTAAATCTCCAAATGACGTGATTCAGATGAAACCAATCAATTTACTATAATGAGGCAGCAGTGATACGCTTGTCTCTATCTGGCCTCTGTTCAGCACTGTCCTTTTTTGTTGTAAGCCATAATCATCAACATTAACAGAAATAAACACTTGAAATAGATAAATTTTGTTGTAATGACTCTATATAACATATGAGTTTCACTTTTTGTATTGAAGAACTGAAATAAAATAACTTTTTGATGATATTCTAAATTTGTGAGAAGCACCTGTATATAGTTTGTTTATGTTTGCCTGCTGTCACACACCAAAAGGTGCTTTTTTTTTGTTGCTAAAACTAGTTTTTGCATTATCATATTTTGAGAGTTATATTTTTTCTATTTTTGTGCCTGCAGAGCCATGTGAGGACTTGTGTTTTGAGAGACGAGTTGTGACCTTTTTATTGGTACTATTTTTGGGCATTTTTTGATCGCTTTCTATTCCAATTTTTGGGAGGCAGAATGAACAAAACCAACAATCCAGGAATTTTTGGGGGGATTATTTTTTATGCTGTTTTTATGTGGTAAAATTTATAAGGCAGCTTTATTCTTCAGGTCAGTATGATTACAGTGATATGATATTTTTTTGTGTTTTGGTGCTTTTACACATTAAAAACTTTTATAGAAAAAATAATTATAATTTCTCAGATGGAGAAAAGCAGGACTTAGTTCCTGGAACATCTGCTCGTCGCTGACTAATGCTGGTTGCTATAGCTGAACTTGGGGCGGCAGCAGCAACCAAACACATAGCATTAGCCTGAGCAAGACGCTGGGACCGACGTCTCCGCTGAGCAGGATCCTCTGCAGCTGAAGAAGAATGGGAGACCGCAGAGGACATGACTCAAGATTCCCCCTGTGCTGGGGCGGGATCTTGACGCCTAACATTACCTCCCCTTCTAGCACTAGAAGTCCCAGAGAGGGGTCATTTAACATTTCTACCTTTGGAACCCAGAGACGGGTCGAATGACCTGAAGGATTTTAGCTAACATCCTAATAATAATAATAATAATTTTATTTCTATAGCGCCAACATATTCCGCAGCACTTTACATTATAGAGGGGACTTTTTGATAATAACATCAATAATCAAAGGTGGATCAACACAACACAATTGCCCCCTGCAGAGTCCTCAGGCAATGGCCACATTTACAAATGAAAGGATGCTAATTGGAGCCAACAGAGTTGTCAGTTTGGACTAAGGGTCATTTGACCCTCTTTCGGGACCTCAGGGGGGAGCTCGAAATTTCTGGGACTTCTAGTGCTAGAGCCCTCCCACTTTGGGCCTCACTATGCTCAAATGGCGCAATGAGCTGATGAGCCCGAATGTGCTCAATAGGTTTCCAGGCCCTGTCCTCTGGGCCATGATCCTTCTAGTCCACCAGATAGAACTTTTTGCCATGCACCACCTTGAACGCAACAATGGCGTTCACCTCATACTCATCCGCGGATGAACCTGATGTCCCGGCAGATGACTCAGAAAACCAGGACATGTGAACGGGTTTTAGGAGGTACACATGAAAAGTGTTGGTGATAGCTAGGCATGGAGGAACAGCCAGATGATAGACCACAGAGTTGACCTGTTCCAGGACCTTGAAGGGACCTATGTAGCGAGGAGCAAACTTAGTGGACTCAACTCGCAGCCTGATGTTACGGGCGGAGAGCCACACTAAATCATTAGGGGCAAAAGTCAGAGCGGGACGCCGATGCGCATCAGTGGAGACCCTCATTCTCTGCTTGGAGGCCCGGATGGCATCCTGTGTGCGGTCCCATATGTCACGTGCCTCCACCGCCCAGTCTGCCACCCTAGAGTCGGTGGATGACACATGCATGGACACAGGGACATGCAGATGCTGGTCGTAATTAAGAAGGAACGGGGTCTGCCCAGATTAGTCAGCTACGGCGTTATTCAGCGCAAATTCCGCCCATGGTAGCAAGGATGCCCAGTCATCCTGTAAGCGGCGGAAACAAAATGTTGCAGATATGTGACCAGGGTCTGGTTGACCCTCTCTACCAACCCGTTCATCTCGGGATGGTAAGCTGAAGAGAGATTTAGCTCTATGCTGAGCAGATGACAAAGCTCTCTCCAGAAACGAGACACAAATTGGGGACCTCGGTCACTGACTATTTTGTCAGGGATGCCGTGTAGGTGAAAGACATATTTGATAAACAACGCTGTCAAAGTCTGTGCAGAAGGTACCCGTGGGAGAGGCACCAAATGCACCATTTTAGAGAAGTGGTCGGTGATTACGATGCAGTTACGAGACTTGGGTAAACCCACCACAAAATCCATACCGACCATTTCCCAGGGCCTATCCGCCACCGACAGGTGGTACAGTAAACCAGCTGGCCGTTGCCGAGAAGATGGATTCTGGGCACAGGAAACACACGACCGAATATAGTCTCCGACATCACGGGCCATATGCGGCCACCAGTACGTCCTAGCCAGGAGCTCAGATGTCCTCTTGGTCCCAAAATGCCCAACCACCCTGGACGAATGAACCCAAGAGAGAACCTCCTGTCGCAAATTAGGTAGATCAAAAGTCTTGCCCGGAGGCACAGACTCTAACTAAACTGGAGCCACAGTTCTCAGGCTCTCTGAAAGGACAATAAGTCGAGGTTCCTCTCCCTCCTCAGATGATACTACGGAACGGGAGAGAGCATCGGCATGAGTGTTCTTCTCCCCAGAGAGAAAATGGAGGGTGAAGTTGAAAAGGGAGAAGAACAGGGACCATCTGGCCTGGCAAGAATTTAGCCGCTGGGCTGTCTGCAAATAGATAAGGTTTTTATGGTCGATGAACACTTGGAAGGGGTAACGGGCCCCCTCCAGGAGATGTCTCCACTCAGAAAAGGCCAATTCCATTGCTAGCAACTCCCTGTCCCTGATGGAATAATTTTTCTCCGCCGGTGAGAAGGTCTTGGAGGAAAAGAAGCAAGGATGCTTCCAACCTTGAGCATCCTTCAGAAAGAGGACAGCTCCAGCACCGACGGAAGAAGCATCCACCTCCATGATGAAGGGTTTATCGACATCGGGGTGATGTAAAATGGAAGCGCTAGCGAAATGTGACTTTACAGACAGAAAGGCCTTGGAAACCTCCTCCGATCATAATTTGGGGTTAGCTCCCTTCTTGGTGAGGGCAACCAGGGGAGCTACCAAAGTTGAGAAGTGGGGAATGAGCTGGCGATAGAAATTCATGAACCCCATAAAGCGCTGCACCGCTTTAAGAAAATGGGGTTCTTGCCAGTCCATCACAGCCTGTAGCTTGGCAGGATCCATGGCCAATCCCTGGGCCAAGATAATATAGCCCAGGAAAGGCAAGGACTCTTGCTCAAACACACACTTCTCCAACTTGGCACAGAGGGAGTTTGCCCGTAGGAGGTCGAAGACTTTGCAAACATCTCTCCGGTGGGAGCCTACATCTGGAGAGTAGATGAGAATATCATCCACCTAGACTATGACCAAGGTGGTTAGCATATCTCGGTAGATATTGTTCACAAAGTCTTGGAAAACGGCAGGGGCATTACAGAGCCCAAAGGGCATCACCAGGTATTCATAGTGGCCGTCTCTGGTGTTAAATTCTGTCTTCCACTCGTCCCTCTCACAGATGGGTATCAAGTTATAGGCGCCCCACAGATCTAATTTTGGAAATACCCTTGCTCCCCGCAACTTATCAAAGAGGTCGGAGATAAGAGGCAGAGGGTATTTATTTTTGACTGTTATAGCATTGAGACCACTGTAGTCTATGCATGGACGTAACTCCCCGTTCTTCTTCTGCACCAAGAAGAACCCAGCCCCTGCAGGTGACACTGACTTCCTAATGAATCGTCTTTCCAGATTCTCCTTGATGTACTCAGACATTGCCTCCGTCTCCGGGAGAGATAACGGATAGCCTTGACCCCGGGGAGGCTCAGCACCAGGCAAGAGATCAATAGGACAGTCATAGGGGCGGTGAAGAGTTAGGGTCTCAATAGCTCTCTTGGAGAATATGTCCGCATATGACCAACAGTGTTTGGGGAGAGAGGATAGATCTGTGGGCACTGCTGTAGAGGCCACCTGAATGCACTCACTCTGACTTGTACCCTCACAAGAGTAACCAAGGTACACCTAATAAGACTTCATCAATACCCTCGGGTATGACTAATAGGGAGATTATCTCCTGGTGGGCTGGAGACATGGTGAAAGTAAGTGGGATGGTATGGTGTGTGATCTGTGAGGGCAGTGTCGACCCATTCACCACTCGTACGGTCACTGCGTTGATGATCATCACCAGAGGTATAGCGTGCCATTGGGCGAAGGCTGAACACATGAAATTGCCCTCCGCCCCGGAATCCACACAAACCTCTACCACATGAGTGGATGGGCCTATCGTGAGGGTCTCCTTGAAGGACAATTTGGAAGAAAATGCACCTCTAGTCTAATATGCCTCCTCCTATGTCCACTAAAGGCTGTTGTTTTACCAACCACTGGGGACTTTTGGTGGCTAAATGTCCTGACTGCCGGCAGACATGACAGACCATGGGTGTACGAGTGATCCAGGACTTAGATCCTGCTCAAGAAACCTCCATGGTCTCTTGGGACTCGGACATCTGATCCGGAGATTACGGAGGTCTGGCGAAGTTAGAAGCCAGCCGAAACCTCTGCCGACACTGGGCTCGCTCCAACCTTCGCTCGGATAAACGAAGGTCGATGCAAGTAGAGATGGATATTAGCTCCTCCAGTGTGGCAGGAATCTCCCTAGTGGCCAGAGCGTCTTTCACACGGTCAGCCAGCCCCCTCGAAAGACCGGGATGAGGACTTTATCTGGCCACTCCTGCTCAGAAGCTAAAGTCCGGAAGTGGATGGCAAATTGACTGACCATGGATGAGCCCTGAGTCAATGCCAGCAGTTGGAGCACCATATCATGGGTGACTCGTGGTCCCAAGAAGACTTGCTTCAGAGTGCTCAGAAACCGCTGGAGCACTCTGCATCACATGATTGGCGCGCTCCCACAGCGGCGTAGCCCACTCCAACGCTCTGCCCAACAGCAGGGAAATAATAAACCCTACTTTAGCCCGATCTGAGGGGAAATGTGCAGCCAGTAGCTCCAAGTGTATTGCACACTGGTTCACAAAATCCCCTATACGACTTGCTATCACCTGAGAACCACTCAGGCAGCGGGAGGCGGGATAAGGTCGGAACAGGGGTGGCAGTGGATATACGGGCTGCAACCTCACTAGCTGCCTGAACTGCTACTGCAGTCACATCCGCAGCTGAGGTTGTACGCTCGAGAGCTGACAACCTGCCCTCCAGCTGCTGGATGTACCGCTGCAGCCGCTGTTCATCCCTCATTACTAGCCTGACCCTGGCGCTAGTATGTTAGGGTTGGCAGAACGCACCAAATGAAATATATATAATAA
>VIAB01049929.1:3418-16496 GCA_009801035.1 Oophaga pumilio | reverse complement strand
ACGGGCTCGGTGCCGAGTATCCCAGGGCCCTGGCGGGTGGCTCAGATCCATCATCCTTCACTCCCCCAATATCTTCCATTGGGGTTGTGTCAGGAGACCCCCAAATCCATTAGATGGTCGGCTCCCTGAAGATCTGCAGGTTTGGCTGCCATTAATGTAACATATTTGGGGGTCTTCAGCCCATTTGTCATTAGTGTCCTATGGAGGAGAAGATGGCCAACCGGCTTCTCTGACAATCAAAGCTGATATCATGGCTATTATTAGAACTACACAGAAGAATATTTTTACATTTCAATCGTACAAGCCGCCTCGAGTTGAGAGGACGTATGGCTCTGATTGCATAAGTCCAATAACATTTACCTAAATAAAATAAGTTTGCTGAAGTTCCCCAAAGCGAACGAGGAGGAAAAATGGTCGATTAGCGCAGTTATGCATTAAGCACTCGCTAAGAGCGAATCGTCTCGGCTGCATCTTAATTAAACAAAGTGAACCTTTCAGGAATGAATACTTGATTAATCTCACGGGGGTTCATAAATTTCATCCCCAAGGACTGGAAGAAAGTAGATCGGCTCGCACAACCTTCCTCCTCTCGTGTTTCATAACATTATGTTAATTGCTTGGAATCACAGTCTGCCGCGTATGTCCTCATCCATTTATTCTGTGTGCTCACTGCAGTCTCCGGGAAATGCGCACTCGTCCAAACTGAAACTAAAATGGTTAAATGAGGGGAAAAAAAGGTCATTTGTTTTTAGTTCTAGAAACAGCGCCAACCCTTCTCTTAGGCTGTATCAGGTATTGCAGTTTAATCTATTCAGGGACAACAATTACAGATATGGGCCTTGGAGAGGAGGGCACTGTTTGTTTAACACTCTTGATCAAAAAAGCATAAAAGCCATCGCATTGCCACAAGGTGTACCCAATCGGAACGGTCCAATCTCCAGCATTAAAACCTCACCTTGTATCAGCTGACCAACATGTACATTGAGCAAAGCAGGACTGGGACCCGACTGTTCAGACTCCCGCCCGAGGGAAGCCATATAGATGGGATGCCTAGCTCAGAAAGGGGAGCCCTGCTCCCACCAGTACAAAATACTAGAAACTACAGCAAAACCAAAGAAATGAGCCGGAACAAAAGTACTGTAGGTATACAGGTGCTTCTCACAAAATTAGAATATCTTCAAAACGTTAATTTATTTCAGTTCTTCAATACAAAAAGTGAATCTCCTATATTATATAGAGTCATTACACACAGAGTGATCTATTCCAAGTGTTTATTTCTGTTAATGTTGATGATTATGGCTAACATGTAGTGAGAATTTCCCAAGAAGTCATCAAATATAGAAACCTTTAATTTTTTTTTTGTTTTCCTTATTACATTAATTTTAAGCTAAAAAGTGATTGTTGCAATTGGATTTCATTCCCAGGGTGGAGGCAAACAAAGAATCCATCAGCGAGCTCATTGTAGGGTGGAGTTTGTCACTTTTATCTGTCTTTTACGAAGCTCCTCTCAGCTGATATATCACCACGTAGAATGGAAAGTTGAACTTTCATGTGGTCCTACTTCAGACAGTGGACGTCAGAATAAAAGATAAGAGTTAGGGTACGTTTCCACGCTCAGGAAATGCTGCGGATTGGACGCTGCATACAGCTGCAGCGTCCAATCCGCAATGGCCAGATGTTATAGCATAGTGGAGGGGATTTTATGAAATCCGATCACCACTATGCGTACAAACACGCAGGTGGCAGACCTGCGTATACGCACATGCGGCGCCTTTCCAGACCGCAGCATGTCAATTTATCTTGCTGAGACGCTCCGTCTCCGCAAGATAAATAGCACCATTCTATGTACAGGATGGTACAGGAGGGTATCCGCTGCGTTCAAAGTGCTGCCATTCTGAAACGTGGAAACATACCCTTACAAATTCCCCCATGAGAACAAGCTCCCTGATGGATTCTCAGATAACTCATTCTGCAGCCAGCACTAGAGAGTGCAAAACAGAGGATATAAAAGGTAAACGGCCCCCCTACTCCCATCACCACCCAAAAGGTGTACAAATAAGTCCTGGAAAATTTCTTTAATTTTGCAGATTGCAAACAACAGAGGTAGCATTGCCCTCCTCCATTGTATTCATATGCATGGATAATGAGTGTATGGAAATGAGCGCGCGCCGGGACTGCAGGACCTCACTGGATTGTGATCATCATCTGCAATCCTATTCTTACTGGCACACAACCGGAAGCCACGTCGGATCCTTCATTTATGTTCAATTACTTTTTTAATTACCTAATTCCACATCAGAAGATTGGTATCTATATTGTGAAGGTCTCGAGACCCCCAATGTCTGTACAACACACAGGGGTAAATAATAGTCCTGGAGCGAGTCGCCTGATACGATTTCCGCTGCCATATGCTGCGGCTAGATAGTACAGGGAATGAGCCATCTGATACAGGGGGCATGACAGCCAAATATGTAGATAAAAAATCTAATTAAAAGATCGTTTTCTTATTTTCCAAGCATGCAACCGACTCGACAATGAGAGATCTGATGTGCGAATCCTCTACTTATAGGATGGCGACATTTCCCTAATTAGTATGTGGCCAGCAGCAAAAGGATCGCTCTCCGGGTCACTCTACATGAGGATATAAAGAAGTCTAACAGGAAATTAGATCTACAGCAGAAATTTAGGAAGAATATTATTATTACAATGGTAACTACTTACTGACCAGGCAATTTTTTGTTTGTTTCCTCCTCTTCTTCCAAGAGACATAACTTTATTTTTCCATTGACATCCATAAAACGGCTTGTCATGTTTGCAGGATGAGACGACGTTTTGATTGATACCATTAATTTTACCACATAATGTATTGAAAAAGGGGGAAAAAAACAAATAATGCGAGTGAAAGGGTGAAAAATAAAAAGCATTTGAGACATTATTTTTCGGGTTTTGTTTTTATGGCTTTCATTGTGCAGTAAAAATGACCGGGTAAAATGATTCTACCATGATAGGATGATAGTTTTTTTTTTCATTTTTAAAAAGTTGATGGAAAAAATATTTAAAACCTTGTTTATATTTAACTGTGGGAAATGGGGGTGATATGATTTTTTTTTATTATTTAATTTTTTAAATTTACAAATCTTTTTTCAAGTTCCCATAAGGGACTTGCACCTGTGATCATTTGATTGTTGGCTCTATATACTGCAATATTCAAGTATTGTACTAAAGAATGAAAATCACGGCCTTTATATAAGAACCAATATGGTGATGATGGGGGTCTTCAGCAGGACCGTGGCATGGCAATCCATCATCCGTCATAGGGGAGAGAAGGTGGGAGCAATGGGCACCGGAACAAATGCATCGTTTGCATACCGTAAAGGCGGCTGTCAGAGACTGTTCCTGTGTAACTACTTAAATGCCGCTGTCAATTGGAGTTGGCTCTGGTCGCTTCTGCTAGGGGCAAATTCTGGCTGTGTAAGACATCTGGCACCGGCTCCTGAGCCCGCAACTAATATAGAAAGTAATAGGATGAAGTATATCAAGAAGGGGTTAAAGTCTGGAAAATCCCTTAAGCACATGCACAGGATCATGGGGATCTAGAAGTCTGTCAGTTTGGACATTAGTCCTATGATTATGCTGGGATTTGCAGCAATGTGTTCTAGCGGTTGTCACTTTTTTACTGTAGCGACCGCCATGGCGCAGAATATCGCCAGTGCAGATAAATATCAGTCAAAAAGATTCTGATCCTCGTGATATGACTGTGGATTTATAATCCATCTGTATCTGCCATTTAATATGAATCAACCCTCCCTGCACGCACTGCTGCCATTTGGCTCCTTTGTATGCAAAGTACATCTGCAAAATGCAGAGCGGCAGTGTAAAGCATGGAGGATGGGCAGGGCAGCAGCTCAAGCCTCTGATGGGGCTGACTATGATTTCGGGTCCTTTATATATGCGGCTGACAATCAGAGCGATAAAGCAGCTGAACAATAAACACCGTTCTTAAAATGTGAGAAAACATAAATATAATTTTCAGGATCCCAAAATGTAAATTTCTCTCACATGTAAAAGCCTAATTGTCGGTCTGACGAGTTGCCGCAAAAATGTGAATTTACAAAAAGATCAACGACCTCTATTATCAGAGCCGCTCACCTGTCAGTAACTGCGAGAAGATGGACAATAGCACGACTGTAAAGAAGCGCAATGGTGGCCACTAGCATCCAGAAAATCAGAATATGCCAGTATGTCGGGCCACGGTGCCCGGCGTCACCGACATCCGGAGCGGCTTAGTCACATTTTGGATTATTTAGGCCTCAGTTACAATTACAGAATCAGACGGCAGTGGCTGGTCTTGGATTGAGAATTTTCCTAGTATTGCTCCACATTTACTACGAGTAGCAGTAGATTTATCACAGCCGAGCAGCCTGGGCCTCATTTATCACAGTTGTCCTAAGAAAATCTGGTTTTGTCCTTAGCAACCAGGGAGTAGCTTCCATTTTATCATAGCAACCAGAGAATAGCCATCATAACCAAGGCTGTCACCAGGAATTTCAGGGACCCACACTGGCAAAATTTTCAAGCCCCTGTGACAGTGTCACTGGTTTTATATGTGAGGGGAGGTATGTGTCACACAGGATGCTCTCCTGTGTGAACTAAGACCTGCTTTATTTATCTGCCAGCATGTTATATGCTGGTAGGTTTACTCTGTCAGAGGGTGTGGTTGAGCAATGTATAAAAGCTCAGTCCTGTTTTTTTTTCTCTGGTGTGGTCTGGAGAGGAAAGTCTCCAGACAGGATAGTGGAAGCTGCAGAGCTTTCCACAAGGACTTTAGCAGTGCAGATTATGCTACAGAGAGCGGGCGAAACCCACTCATCTATGGACTGAGTTATTGTTTGTTTTTTTTATGTTTTTCCCGTTTAACCCAGAGGGGTCATGTTTACTTTTCCTGCGAAACCTGCATGAGTTTATGACTGATAATAAACCAGCAGAAAGAAAACCCAGAGAACGTGTGTCCTGAGTCTGCCTTCAGGAGAGCCGAGCGAGTCGTCTTGCCACACCCCCTTGAGACTCCGCCAAGGCTCCACCTCAACTCTCAAAACTTCCAGAGTCCCACCACCCTCTCTTGGAAAAATTCCACTTCTGCACCCCGTCCTCACCAATCACACATTAATAGTTCAAATTGAACACCATAACAACCAGAGAAAAGTGTTCATTTTACCATAGCAACCAGAGGACAGCTTTCATTTTACCATAGCAACCAATTGGAGCTCAGCTTTCATTTCTTACACTCCTCTAATAAAATGAAAGAGGAGCTCTGTGTGCTTTGGGCAGCAAATACAGCTTTTCTCTGGAACTTTTGATAAATGAGGCCTAGTGTAGGCCACTGGGATAAATTTGTTGCATTTTGTAATGACCAGTTCCAAGACTACACTCTTATTTTTTAGCAGCAAGCAATCAAGGCAGGCCGATAGTAACACATTCCCAGACTTGGATTTTACTAAAGGAGAATTGTCAGGACAGTGATTTTTCACATTCACAAAAAAATAAATAAATAAATAAAAATAACTTTGCATTATGGTAGCAATAATCAAAATTGACTATGACTGATCACATGCAAACAAGTGAAGCAAAAAGAGTGTAGAAGACACAGGAAAGGAATATGTAATGTTAAGGACTTGCAGCAGCATTTGTAGTGTGAACAGCTCCAGAGAAGAGTTGGTTATGATTGCAATAGTAGATAATGGTTCATTGCAAGTCTGAGCCAGGAAGTAAACACAGCTTGTAGCATTTGATGAGATGATTGCCAGTGGAAAGAACATTGTAGGCAAACTCCAAAGCACAAGAAAACAACATCGATGTGAATACTTCTCCGTCCAATTATGACAAGAGCATTCTTAAAGTGATACCTTTTCTGGCTAACACGGTACCACAATATAATTTATTATTGTACACCAAGAAAACAACATAAAATATATCAAATACTCAGACACCACATGGGTGTAAGCTTCGGCCTTAAAAACCTTTGGGTGATGAGGTCACTGGAGAAACTTGTGAAACCTGGCATAGGCGACAGGAAAAGTAGGTATCTATAGGGGAAGGGGGCAGAGCCTGACCCTGGGGCAGTGAGGCACTCCTGTGTCTGTGCAGAATATGGCCGCTCTTGTGCATCTCCCTCTGCACATGTATACCTCCATGCACAATATCTACAAATGTCTTCTGCTTTCTGCCTCTGCACATTCACCATGATTCCAGCCGGTTTGCACTCTTCTCTTTTCTCACTACTGTAAGTGAACGAGTGAAGAATTGTGTAATGCCACAGCCCGTCGTTAGTGCTGTACATGATGCGCGTTGCCAGGATATTTCATTATTGCACCATTCTGAACAGATTTCCAACAAGAAGGTGCGGGAACAAACCCACGGATCTGCTTAAAATATTCCCAGCTCATCTCTCCATTTTCCTCTTTAGTAAGGATAACATTTCAACCATGGCGTTGATGACAAGTTAGTGGAAGATTCTCTTTGGTGAGATTTATTATCAATAGAAGACGCCGTATTACTCCCATCAGAGAGATATAAACGCTGTTTAAGTGCAGAGTGGTTCTAGTGATATATAAGATGTGACCTTTAAAAGTCAAGTAGCCAGAGAGGAGTGAATTTAACAGGAGAAGCTTTAACGCGCGATCACGCTGAATGCTGGCTTCAGGCCTTGCCAGGAGACTTTGTCCCACTCATGGCCGAATGTATCAAAGCGGAGGAAAACATGAACCTAAAATGTGACACACGTCTCATACCTCATCACTATGGACGTGCTACATCTGAGGATACCGAGGCCGGCCGCCGGCAGCTGGAGGTCCCGGGGGCAAAAACACAAGAGTGGCTGGTATTTCTCCAAGACTAGCTGCACGTTGGCAGAAATCAGCCATTATAGGAAGTAAAGTAACCCAGAGGAAGCCAAGGACGTGAGGAGTTCAGTCTCGTCTTCCATTTAGTAAAGCAAAGAGTAATGAGCAAAACTGAATGAATGGAAAGCTATGAATAGTCTGAAGTTCAGAGAGTCGCAGCTTCGCAACGGAAAGAATGGAAAAGAAGCGAAGGCTCGAAGAAAAGTGTGATCGCCATGGAAAAAGTTGCACCACTTGTAAAAAGATAGAGTTTGTCATGATATTTTCCTCAGATTCTTTATGTGACCAAAACGAGAGCTAAAGGATTCTGGAAAAATAATATCAAAACATTAATATGACCAAGTGGAATGAGAAAGAGACACAATCAGTGGTCTGATCTCAAACAGAGACCCCAGTTATCAGGAGTATTTTAAGGGATTTTCCAGTTGCGGGAAAACACTTTCCCCTAGTTAGTTTAACATAACGAAAAAACAAAAACCTGTGCTTTCCTTCCCCTCCTTAGGTCCTGCACTGATTCGTACCCGCTGATTCTAATGTCTGTTATTGTCTGCAGTGCCCAAGTTGATGGCATGAATCACTAAACTCACTGTTTGGCTGCAGCACTGTCAATGCTGCAGGCAAGAGCAGACACTGGGAACAGAGGCGCTGGACACACAGAGGTTGACTAAAGTGCAGTTTCTTATTTTAGGGGAGAAAGTTTTCAAAATTGGAAAACCCTTTTAGTGTTATTAGTCTTCTCATGTGAGCCAAAGGGACCCTTTCATACCCACTATTCTCTGGGGTCTAGGTGCTTCTGCAGCCCCTGCACCCACTAAAAGGTACGCCCCTGTAAAGAGAGGCCCACTTATAGCAAAGACAGCTAAAAGAAAGATGGGTCTTGCTATCTTTGCGTGAAAAAAACATATTAATAATAAATCTCCTCCACTGGGTTTTAGGCTTTGGGACTAGGGTTGAGCGGACCTGTGGAAGTTCCCGACCCCAATTTTATTCCAAAGTTTGGTTCATGTACCAGAACTTCAACCAGATTCCCAAACTTTGGGTAAGAAAAACTTTCTGATCAGTAAGGACATCGTCAATACATCTACGGCAGAGACATTTGTCACACAATCTTTCTCTATATCTGGCATAGATTCCTCTCTAATAAGAGCAGTGTTGTGTACAACCTCAGAGGAACTGAGTGATGGAACTTGTTCTCCAATGTCCCAAAAAAGTCAGAATAGTGAGATGTAAGTAGGGATGCTTTATCATAATGCATAGGGACTAGAGGTCTCCAGGACAATGCGTATTGTATCCACCTCACTGTAATAAAAAGCTGACGTGATGATTTACTCTACAAATGACAAGCGAAAAAGCAAACATGGGGAGCAAGGAGCTGCGGTTATCCAATTAAAAGCACACTCTTACTGTTAGGCTCAACCAGGTGAGGTGGATTCTTTAAGGACTAGGTCTATATATGAGGAGCAGATGAATGCAGCATGGACTGATGACGCAGTGAGGAAAACTGGCAGGAGCATAAAAGGGTGAAGTTTGTCACAGTGGAGCTTGAGATTCAGGAAAGCAGGGGAGCAGTATAGTTAGATATGACTTCAGACTCAGTCATGGTAAGGTAGCAGAGCCTGGGGAGCTAGCAGAGCAAAGCTTAGCATGTCAAAATTCACATTGATTTAGCAAGTTCAGTGGCACTGCAGAGCTGGGTATGTTAAGAGACACTCTTTTGGCAATATAGCAGAGCCCAGTAACATATCAGAGAATGTCAGGAGGTACACTTGTAAAGAGAAGCAGAGCCCAGTATTGGGGTAATAGTGAGTATGCCAAGCTTCCTGAATACTCAGGCAGTGCATCTCCGCCTGAGCTGTCGTATTATTACCTTAACGTATGACATCAGAGGTTCGTGCCGAATTGCCAACGTAACCCAATGCATATGTGAGTAAAGGAACCCAGTCACTCGCAATGGAGAACATAGAGCCCAGCACTGGAGAGGAACAAGCGTTTCCCGCAGACTGGCGAGAAAAAGAATTTAAAAAAAGTCATTATATATATATTTATAAACTGACATTGTTACTAGTAGGCAGTTACATACTCATTGTCCTACTTCTGCAAACCCAAGTAATTTGACAGAATGTTAATAATTAAAAAACGAGTAATAATAGAGCATCAAATTACCCGTAATTTGTGCTGGTTGTTCATATCCTGGCATGGAACAAGTCTGTACATGAATACCAGGAATCCAAAGTAAAATGCTGCCAGAATAAAATATTCCTACCATCATCCTCCTCATTGCGTCATTTCTGTAAAATCTCACATTGAGTTCTTGGACAGGTAAAAAGAAATAGGAAACATAAAAAAGACCTGACATTGAAGCCCAATGATATGATGACAACTGCACATATGGAGAACAGGGGCGACAAGCTGTTTTTTTGCTCTCGCGCCATGGAACCCCTTACAGAATGGGAACAGGAACTGTAAGTATAACACAACAGATGGACATTATTTCCGGTCTTTGCACAATTGTGATGTATGGATAGCAAAAAACACGGATAACTATTGATAAAATGTAGCCAACAGGCGGGAATGTATCACTGCTCTCCTAAAGGATAATGCAGGATAATTCCCTCTGAAGCTTAAATAATAACACAATTTAATGTAATGACCCCTGCATCAAAACAGGTTGTGTATCACAACTGTTGTCGGGTGTCCAGGACCAGGGGCTCCTCTTAGCTTGCCCTGTACCTCGGGTTACTTCTGATGGTGAAGACAACGGGGCCACATACCTTGCCTTAGCTCCTGAATTTGCCCTCAGTCTGTACCCTTCCCCCACCCAGGGAAGAGTGGAGTAGTAGTGTACCGTAATACACCAACCAGGCTAACAAGGTAATACACACAGGGATAAAGGAAAATACCAATCATACAAATATACACACACAAACAATAGAGGTAAACACCAGAGAGTGGAGGATGGGGTAAAACCAAAGTAGGAGAAGGAGGGGAATTAGCACACACCCAAAACCTAGCAACAGTCTCAGATAAATCCCTTCTCAAACAACAACCACAAACCACCATCTCCTAACCATGTGAGTCGCACACACCAAGTGGTGTGGGTACCAGGGCTATGGGGTACTCGGCACCGAGCCCATGGAAGTCTATGGGAGATGTCACTGGCAGCAGAGCTCGGTCCGTGGCCCTGGGCGCTCATACAATGGGGGAATATTTACAGGGGATTGTAGTTATAGTTTGTGACGCCACCTGTGGTTTCTGATCTGATTGACCAGCGCTGCAGGGTAGATCTCTGAGGGGATGTTATGGCAGCTAGGTGTTAAGTCCCCCACAGGTGGGACTGGTCCCTCAAAGTCTATGATGGTGATGCAGGGTGCAGATAAGAAGCCAGTCACACACAATGCAGTCTTTTTCCATACCTTTACTTGTAGATGTTGTTGCAGGTATGTCCCGGGAAGCTGGTCAGGTTGGAGAATGCACATTCGGGATATTGCTGAGCAGGTTTAAGGCCTCCTTTCTCCTTAATGTGTATGTGAGTACAAACTTGCATGAAGTCAAGTTAACTCTTTCAATAGCAACTACGCCCAGCCGACATAGTGGTAGAGCCTTTTCTGTGGTAGAACTAAGTCTATTTCTGCAGCGTCCCGCTAGACTCCTGTTCTCCTGACTCCAGTTACGTATCGACACATTGGGCTGCCTCCTGTGACCTGAAGTCCAGCTAGGCCTCCGGTGTTTCTTATTACTAGGCGTGAAGCACTAGCAACGCTTCGGACCCCGGTGTCCGGTTTACTAAGTGAAGGTGATCTGTCACCTGAATCACTTACTTCTCTCTTTCTCCACTTGCCTTTCGCCCTGCTCTCGCCCTTAACATAAGCACGAGTAGCAATGGTGTAAATGTCAGCTTTCCTTCCAGCGCTCGCTGACCTGTCCTCAGTTAACTCGATGTTGTGACTGCTGTGATTCCTTTTCTTCTTTCCTTCTTAGACCCCACTTCGAGTGGCTATCAGGAACTTCTGTCAACTGATTTCAATGCACGCTCTGAGAGTCGCCTTCCACGTCCTTAAGGAACACAGGCAGCTTGTGCTGAGGTAACAGGTTTAGGAGTAGCTCTGACTAGGCTAGGATGATTCATCTCCACCCGTACTAGCCTCCACTTCAATATATGGTGAGCTACAGGAGCTCCTTCAGATCTCAGTCTTATCTCCTCTCCCTCCAAGACTAGAACTACGAATCTCACTCAAGATGGATGGGATGACTCACTCCTGAGCCTCCCTAGGCTTGACTGACTAACTACTGCTACGTCACACTACTTAAATAGTCTGAAAATGCCTCTAGTGGCAGTGTTGAGAAGTGTGTGATGTGAATGAATATCAGGCTTCACAATACCTTTCTTGTGCATTTTCCAGGAGACATGTGTGCCTTGCGCAGCTGGGCCACACACATGCAGCATAAGCTACTCTGACAATAAGTGCTAGCCAGCACCCAGATTATATAGGAGAGGGGAGTGGCCAACAGCGAACAGCTGAGATCCTTAATGCAGGAAGGCTTCCAGTAGCTCTAAACTGAGCAGATTAACCCCCCACACTGCTAAAAGAAACCTGCACCGTTTAATATGAAGGTGAAGTGCTTCTAATCAGTGCAGGAGTAGGAGAACTCAGACGCTGCAGTCTTCTGGCTCCTCTCTGTCACAGTAAACCCATGACAGTGTGGATCCCTAATCTAGAGAAAAAGGGGTACTTTGGCAAAGCCTGAGTTTAGTAGAGCAGAAAATTGCAAAAAAGTCTTCGATAAATTACACAAAAGGTTAATATTTACTTAGAGTGACCCCTTTAATAAAGTGTGTTGTAGTTCAGGGGGTGATTTACTGCATCTTATGCCACATATGGTGCCTTCTCGTGTGATCAGGTGTAAGGCAGAGAGGGGTCAGGGCTGCGACTTATCTCTGCACACAAGTGCAATGTCCAGGATGCCGTTCATCAAGTCTGGAGCCAATGTAAAAGCGCACAAAATCCCCACTGCATTATAAAAATCCTCTTATAGATGATCACTAAAAATAGACGACAGAACCAGATTTATCCAATGTCTGACATCAGCGACATAAGGCAAAAATAATATAAAATAGCCAAAAAGGTCCTAAAAGCAATGACATGATGGTCAGTGCATATAATAGCGGACTGGTATATTATACCCAGGCCATAGATGGAAAGAAAAGGGTCATTAATAAAAGCAGCAAAGTTCAGGAAAATGTCACAGAAAAGCAAAGTATATAAGAAAGCGCAAACATCTCACTATTCAATGAGCTCTCGTTATTTACATGAAACCTCGACACAAAAAGAACATAAAGTGATGCGTATTTCTGCCCGGAGCACAACTCTGAGTCTTGTTACCAGGATATGATGATCTGAGAAAAGTTATAGACCATGATCTCCGCAGCAGAAAACAAAGACTGTGTGACACACGGCAGACGAGTCGACGTGAATCGTTCAATCAGCTAGAGATGTATCCAGTGCAGTGCTGTCCAGTAAGTTACTCAGCAGAAACTGGACAGACGCGGACAAGGAAATCCCACAGCATGTATTAAGCAACTGCAGTAATAAAAATGTGTATAGAAACCATTAGCAGCAATATCTGGACAATCTTGTGCAGGCGAAACCACCTACGTCATTAGGAATCAAGAGAAACAATTGCTACAAAATACAGAAAAATAAGATGCATTTACTTCTGATGGCAAAGAGCATCTCCCGTCACTTCTGAGAGCAACGATGATGAAAGGCCTCATCTCCGGCATCGTATATCACTAAAACTGTAAACCGACTAATTCACATGATGGATGAGCAAGACGCCAGCTCCCCTCTTAGTGTTGTAACGAGTTCTATGGGTCCTGGTGCCAAATTTGCCCCCACCCCCGCATGTTGGTCAAATTATGGGCCCCTGTAGCATTTTAAATCCTATAAGGACATACAAGTTGCACCTCCTCCCCCCTTAATGTAGTAATGTCCCCCATCTTAGGCTCATTCTTGTATATATATCCCTCATCCTGGCCCCATCTTGGCGCATATATATATGTCCTCCATCCTGGTATATATGTCCCTTATCCTCGTATATATGGTCCCCATCCTGGTACACATGTCCCCCATCCTGATATATATGTCCTCCATCCTGATAAACAGTGAAGGAAATAATTA
>VIAB01049926.1:0-10961 GCA_009801035.1 Oophaga pumilio | reverse complement strand
ACACCACATTAGATGTGATACAGCTGAAAGTACCTGGGATCTTGAAATCATGATCAAAAAATATAAAACCTGTCCATTTATAATGACCACAGACAAGATAAAGACCCCCAACTCGCATCAGGACTATGGGATACGTATTCAGATTTGTGTTTGTGTGTGATCTATTGCAAGTAACAGTAGGCTTCTTGAATATAGAAAATGAGCACTTGTGACAAGAAGAATAGGAACTATGCAGTAATAACATTCCTTAGTAAAGAGAAATTTGATCTCTGGAACTTGACTCATAAAGATTCATTGTTGGATCACACAGGTGCACTTGCACAAATACATTCATGTATATGATTGTCAACTATTTCTATTTACAATGGACATATCAAATGTCGTGTTTATTGTAAGAAACTAGCACAATACATTCATGAAAAGTCATGCAAGAGTATATACCAGAGCAGGCTGAATTAAATAAATAATTACTAGTTATATTACTGCGTATTGGAGAGTATTGTTAGAGGATGTGCTGCTAATCTTAAAGTGAACCTCTCGGCCAAAATAACAAAACCGCTTTTACCTGCAGACATAGAGGTAATCTGCAGGTATATACTGTTTTAGCATGTTCGACAGTCTAAATCAGGTGTGGGGAACCTCAGGCCCGTGGGCCATAAATGACCTTTTCTTTGGCCCCAGGCATATTGCCGGGGACTGCAGTTCAGACCGGCAGCTGCGTTTTGATGGCTGCCAGTCCTTTAATTTCTGGTTGCTATGTGTGCACACGTGCAATGGAAGATTACATCTTCCCGCTGGCCAGTCCCAGCTTCAGAGCGTACTTCGAGGACGGAGTTAGCACAAAGTGCTCTCGTCCCACAGAGGAGGACAGCAGTGTCTCCTGTGATGTATATACCGCAGCGTCTCCTGTGGCATCTGTGCTGCAGGCCCCTGCCTTCTCCTCCTATGGCGTCTGTAGTGGACGCTAGTCCCGAGTCTACTATACGTTATTTTTTTTTTTAATGCTCTGTAAACTGATCTGCGGTACATGTTTGAAATCCTCAATGTGAATTTCTCTTGCGAGTATGCTGAGATTTATATATGATTACTTATGTAACAGAAAACACAGTCAAAAGTGAAATGAGAAAAATGCAAGTACGGTAACTTAATTTACTAAATAGGTGCAACCTCCAAACCTCACAAGATTCTCATTGTGGGAATGTAGTATAAAAGCCATGCTTGGAGTGGTGCTCTGCCCAAGGCTGTTTAGGTTAGGTTCACGTTTGCGTTCACATTTGCGACAAACAAAAGGGCGTGTCTCATCAAGAACGCATGCGTATAGAATGCATCCATGCGCATGTCCTTGCGTACCAATGCGTTCCATAGACAGTAATGTGTTTTTTTGACGCACTCATCCGCACGCGCATATTTGCCGGATTTTTCCAAAAATCCAACATGTTGCGTTCGCCGGACACCACCACACACCGCGAAATGATGCATGTCTCTGCGTATACCATGTTAAAGCATGACGCATGCGGATCTATGCAGATGAAACGCTGCGTACACAGACGCAAGTGTGAAACCAGCCTAGCCTCAAATGCTGCTGTGATTCAAGTATGTTGTGCCAAGTACTGCTCATATAAGGTGGTGGTGGCCCACTCTTGTACAGGGGCCCACCAGAGGATTCTCCTGTGGGTCAGTCAGAACCTGTGTATGAGGCCGTTGCATTACAGTCCAGAGACTGTGCATTGCAATCCGCACTCAAACCTGATACATTGACGTCTGAGTTTGGCCAAACACTGCGTTCTTTTGCACATGAAAACCACAAACAAGACGTCTTCTATTGTTTTCAGTGGGAATTCAGAGTTTATTTGGCATGGTCTCCTTTCTATTACTCTAGTGATATTTCTGACAGGGGAAATGGGTAGCTATGATGCATTATTTTTTTTTTCTAACCAAGTATTCTTTAAACTATTCTTTAAACATTTCAGCAATACCTATTAAGCATTTTGACAGTTTATGCTAAGACATTATATTTTAGTAAACCTGATAGCTGTCATTCACTGTATGTAATTATAGTTACCAAATTGCCACCAAATTATTTTTTCCACTGCAGATTTAAAACAAAGTCCATAAACTAAAGAATGAGCTGGAATTTTCCTTCTTTTCCAGGAAGCATACTTGTACTGATTATATTTGCATAATATTACATCATGACAATCAAGATAACTGTTCCTATGTCAGTTTCACACAAGCACATTTTTTTCCTCCTTTTGTATATAGTGAGTCTGTTAATATTTGACCCCTAAAAACTGACAGCATAAGAGGATATGAAGAGCAGTGTAAACCTTACATGGGGTTGATCATCACCCTGGTTGCATCACCCAAGAAATTTGGGTTTCAGTGCCCAGCTGCTATGATCACAAATGCCTGGAAATTGGTTATTCATTTGAACTTCGCTTTGCACAGAACTTCCACAACCAGTCCCCTCTGCTATGAGTGGCAGATTTAGTGGTCTCCTGGTTTAACCTTAAAACATTCACACGAATGGAAGGATTTGGGGAATCTTCAATTCACTGTGCCCTGGGAGCTCCACATAAAAAGACCATTTCCTGGGCATTCATGATTGTGGTGCTGGAGGCATTGAAACATACATTTCCCAGTCATGTAACCTGCAGACTGTAACCCAAGAAATGCTTAAGATGCCCTTCCCATTTTCTATATGGTGCTGTCAGCAGTTTTGATGGCTGAAAACTCCCTTTAATCTGTGGGGCTTTCAATATAGGATATGAATGAAGCATCACATGCATTCATCCTTTTTGCGTACATCAAACAGCCATTAAATGTATTCAAGAGAATGGATCTGTTTTTCCCATTAAGGATGAAGTAGTGAAAAGGTTCCTAATTTTGTCTACAGCTGACCTCCTATATTATATGGTAAATTTACAACAATATATGGTACCATAGAAACTATACAGGAATCTTTATTGCAGATTGGACCCTGAGGTTAGCTCAAACCAAATTTGTGGGGGAAGGGTGTTGGACCCTTGAGGTAGCTTGAAGCAGAGTTAAGGGGTAGGGGTTGAGTTTATCTTTTGGAGAATGTATGTGCACTTTCAATGGGCAGAGGGGGAGACTGTTGCAAACACCTCAAGCAGCATCTTCTCACCCGGGACTAAAAAGCTTAGGCATTGAAATTCAACATGACAGATTACTTTTTTACCCCTTATGTCATCTGTCAAGGTGGGGTGGGAGGATTCAGGAGGCCCCCGTAAAAATAGCTGATCAGATGTTTCAGTCACAATACTTTTTATGTAATGAAGGCCTATACTGTGAGCCCTTTTTTGTATGTGTTTTTAACTGAATACTAAAGCTTAGCTTTCACTGTCGTCACAGTTGATGTATTTTTGTGGGCTCTTTTAGATTCAAAATTCCTGCCCTTTCTTAGAGTTCTAGCGCTTTCAACAAGGTTCCATGTCATCAGAACCAGGAATGGAATGACTGTAACTCCTCTATAAGCAGCAAATAACACCGCACCCACCAATCACAATAGGTGGTGTCACAGGTGATCCTTCTCCCCTTTTCCTCACATTGACCTCTGCACATTAGATGCCTCAATACAATAGTCCGGGACTGTTCACTGTGACCATGTACATGTGTTGTTTCCTGAAACAGGAAGTTCAGCTAAAAAAAAGCCCCAGTGTCAGTGTGAAAATTGCAAGATTTCAACTTTCTTCTTTTTAGCAAAGATTGTAACATGGAAAAAAAATGCTCCCCAAAAAATCATATTTATTTGATATAAACAGTAGGTTGTTTTTAATTTTTGGGTAATGGCTTTAAATTGGGGATGCAAGAAGTTTCTGTTTGCCACCTCAAGCATTACATAGGGAAACAAAATCCATTTCTCCCCTCAAATGTAAAGGATTCCTTACAATGGGTATGACCATTTTGAAACTGACTACGGTGTGACCTTTCACAGAACGGTTATGAGCAGCACAATCCTTTCTATATGCAAAATTCACCAAACCCACTAACCCACTCATGTTAATAAAGTCAATATTAAAAATGTGTGATCAGATCCAGTTTATTCCATTAGGAAACTAGAAAAGTGCTCCAACCCTAGTGGGACAGGTATCTTTTTGTTTTGGTTTGCTGGTGAAATAAACTGTGAATCATTGCTGAAGAACCCCTTGGATGCTGTCACACTTTTACTAAGGTATGTTGACCTTGAAAGACTTCTGCAAACGTCTAAATGCCAAGGAACATGTCATCTGATAACTTTTTTTTTTTTGTTGGTGGTGGTGAAACTGTGGCTAATCATTCAGTGCACTGCTATTCTACAACCTGACCTAAATGTTGTATATACTGGATATTAAAACTCTAAAAAAAACCTCTTTAATTCCATGTAGTTTTTGTATATGAATTGAAGGTACTGGTGAGACTTTTCTAAAATAAGTTTCCATAAGTGTCAAACTCGAGTCTAAAAATGAGGGTACTAGAGGTTTTCAGAGCAAATGTTCAAGTTGTGAGACCATACTATGAATGTCACACACAGTAGGGCAACCTGTCCTAAAGAATTATATCTGCTGCACCGCCTTCTTAATAAATCTTCACCCCCCCCCCATTATCCTGGTCATACATTTTACACATTTCTACATAGGTATTCCTGTTTTATACAAATACAAGTGTCCCTCTGCCAGATTGCTTACAAAGCTCAGTTTGATTTCCATGTTTTAGTCCCTTCCCGTTAACCAGCATCTTACTGCTCATGGAGTAGAAAGACGCCTTTCATTGCAAAGCCCCATTTAATTGCCTCGAAACTGAAGAGGCTTCTCTGTAATGTAAACGTGCCAGGTAGGGTGTGTAAGAGGCGTTCTGATGGTGATCCGAATCGCGTTAACCTCTAAAGCCTCTATCCATATAAGATCAGGAGAGCCTGTTGATAATTGTGCTATTCACTGAAAATGCAACCCTACAAATTCTCACATCCCCCCAGCTACTCCTAAATCGTCTCAAGGAGGAAAAAAAAGTACAAGGTAAACATTAGAAGCAGTAGTACACATCCTGTGCTAATAAATGGGATGCAGAGAAACGTTCAGAATGCTAAATGTATCTGAAATCTATTTTTTTGTTTTAGTTGTGTTCTTTTCAGGGTCCTGTATGTTACCATATGTTACCATATGCTTCTGTGTAATCTTGTCTTACTCATCAGTAGTTTGTACATTAAATATCCAAATAGTTCCAAGTCTAAATTTTTCCCAAAATCTGACATGTATGTGTTAAATGAAGCTTGTTGAAAACAAATTCTTTACAAATTTCTGTCTGACACTGTAATTTACGCTAGGAACACATTTTTACATTTTAGAAAATATTGACACAACACAAATAACCTGAAAGTAGTAATACTAGAAATAGAAACTGATCATGACAGTCCTGTCTAAGACCAGAAAAGATCAGTTGTATACAGATTTTACATACGGTAGTTGTCATTATTTTTCTTCACATACCGTGTAATTAAAAATCTAATAATGGCATCTTGTCTGTTTGCAGGAGAAAGAGAGTCTACCAAAGTGTGTGCATCTCATTCTGCTTGATAATCATGTTGACCATCTTCCAGAGGGGGACATCACCTGGACTTCTTTTCACTGAAAGTAGTATGGATTCAGAGGAGCTTTTGAGTACTATGAAAAGGGACACCCATCTTGTCCCAGACGGGTTTTGGGCAGCCAAAACAGAGGAACAAGTGACCACAGCTTCTATTACTGATACATATCCTACTGAATGGGATGTAAATTCCATCAACTGCACTGCTAATTGGAACCTTACCAAGTTGAACTGGTTCAAAATGCTGGAACCTAACTTCCAGCAGTTTCTTTTGTATCGGCACTGCCGTTATTTCCCCATGATTATTAATAACCCTCAGAAGTGTTTTGGAAACATTGATCTTTTAATTGTGGTCAAGTCAATAATAACTCAACATGACCGCCGGGATGTTATTCGCAAAACGTGGGGAAAGGAGAAAAAAGTTAATGGCAAGAAAATAAAAGCCATATTTCTTCTAGGGACTGCTATGAAAGAAGAGGAACGAGCCAATTACCAAAAACTGTTGGATTTTGAGAATCAGATATATGGAGATATTTTACAATGGGATTTTTTAGATTCCTTTTTTAACTTGACTCTAAAAGAAGTGCACTTTCTAAAGTGGATGACTATTTACTGTCAGAATGTTACCTATATTTTTAAAGGAGATGATGATGTATTTGTCAGTCCAAATAATGTTTTGGACTATCTAGATGGCAAAACTTCACCAGACCTTTTTGTTGGAGATGTACTCTATAAAGCAAGACCCATCCGGAAAAAAGAAAATAAATACTACATCCCAAACTCCCTCTATAATAAAAGCCTCTATCCTCCATATGCTGGTGGTGGTGGATTTATCATGGCAGCTTCTTTGGTGAAGAGACTTTTCAAAGCTTCAGAAACCTTGGATCTGTATCCGATCGATGATGTCTTTCTCGGGATGTGCCTAGAAGTTATTAAAGTCAACCCTATCATGCATGAAGGGTTTAAGACATTTGGCATCGTTAAGAATAAAAGCAGCAAAATGAACAAAGAGCCATGTTTTTTTCGAAGCATGATTGTCGTGCACAAACTGCTGCCTGCTGAACTACTACAAATGTGGGAACTTGTGCATAGTAACTTAACCTGTTCTCGGAAGGTCAACATTCTTTAGGGGCAGGAAGAAGTCAGGAGAGTAATCCTGAAAAAATAAAATGACTTTATTTTTATAATAACTTTTCCTGGCCGGTTTCGGGAGAAAACACATGTCAAAAGATTTATTTTCTTAGTTCATATATCTGTTGGCAATAGGACATTGTGACCCTCTTGTTTAAAGCGTTACGAGCCTTCTCCTAGGTACGATAACGTCTGTAATAAATGAAGGCTTGCTTTTTGCCTTGGATTTATATATTTAACATGGAGAAGGCTCAAATGACATCCTTTTTTTTATGGGAACAAAACAAATCAATGAAGTACGGTATACACTGAACACTGGGTATAATTGTCACGTGGAGAAAAGCCATGAGTTCCTAAACACAATTTTCTATCAATGGTGCTGTCTATCTTGTGGACTTTGGGCTGGGTATAACTCTCCACAAAAACCTGCAGATGTTTTATTGTGGACTTTGCAAATGCTTGAAAACGGAAATTGTTTTATAATATTTATGTTCAAGTTGTTTTCAATAATTGCTCTCTACGTTGAATGATTTTTTTTTTTTCTGTTCTGAAAATTGTTAATTTATAAAAATAAATATTAAATTAAATGGCATCCAAATAATTTTAAAATTCTTAACTTTATTTGAAACTGCTTTGATTTATGGTAAAATGCTACATTTCATTAGGCATTTTATTTTGTTGTTCGAAGTGTTTTTATTGCAAGTTTTTTTTCAAATTTTTTGGGGGAATAGCGGTACAAAAAAAAAAGGGAAAATCATTAGGGAAACAAGGGACAAATATTAAAAAAGGGGTAGAAGGATACTTTGTAAAGCAAACAATTTAAGGATCAAGAAAAGCAATATATACCTTTCATATAATAGCTGTTAATAAAATATTTACATGCAATATCATTACATGAAGATGAAAAACATTTTTGTTAGGGCTCAGTTAAACATAAATTAGGCATACTTTTTTTTTTTTTTTTTTTTTAGACCAAGGAGCCATCTTAAATTGTATCTTCCAAAATTCTTAAGGCACATTATTTTGGTGCAATAACTGTAGAGATTCACGTATTGTGTTTTACTAATGAAATGAACTTGATACCAGGCTGTTTGTGCTCCCATAGTAGTAGAGTCCAGAAATTCTTAAAATCCAGATAATCCAAAGAGAGGATTTTTACTATATATCAAAAACAAAGTACATACAACACGTTTCGACAATATAGAATGTCTTCCTCAGGTATGCTATAATGAATGTTCCAAAATACCACTTTCTATAAAATTTTTCACATTTTTGGAACATTCATTATAACATACCTGAGGAAAACATTCTATATTGTCGAAACGTGTTGTATGTGCTTTGTTTTTGATATATAGTAAAAATCCATTTTTTGAATTATCTGGATTTTAAGAATTTCTGAACTCTAATACGTGAGCGCAAACAGCTTGGTATCAAGTTCATCTCCTTAGTATTCCTATGGTTGCTTGGTTTTAGCCATGCGCTAGCTACCAGGGACTAGCAGCATACTGATTACAGAAGAAACTCACCTCTGAACATCTAATGGTCCTATAGTGACCTACATGCAAGTATTCAAGAATCTCATTCATCTATGATTTTATTTTACTCCTACATTTAGATCGGTGTGCTTTCTCCCTTTCCTTCCTTTTTATTAGAAACGTATTGTGTTTTTTTTTCTTGAGCTGCATGTACTGAGCCTGCCAATATTATTCAGGGCTTCTTTAGAAACATCAAATAGAAAAAAAAATGGGCAAAAAAAACTCATTAGTAGTCTTTAGTTTATCATAATTCAATATTTTTTACTGATGTTTTTTGTGCTGTCGTGAGTGCTTGATGGTGTGGTGCATTCTTGCCAAGTTTTCCTCTCCTCTCTCAGCTCACACACTAAATATAGAAAATCACAGTAAAACAAACGTATAAAAATACTCTGTTGTAAAAAAGTAACAGTAAACAGCAAGTGCTAGTAAAAAGATGATAAAACACAGTGTATTTGGTTCATATGTTTTTTGCAAAAAATGTATCAACCAAATACTCTGTGTTTTCTCATCTTTTTATTAGCACTTGCTGTTTAATGTTCTTTTACAGAGTATACAGAGTATTTTTATATGTTTGTTTTACTGTGCTTTTCTTTGTTTCAGTCTTCCGGTGTTGTGAACACTGTCCCAACAGGCTTGTTCACTGTGTGCATGGCTCATGTATTTGTATTCACACACTGAATAGTTAGGCCAGTTTCATGTCTGACATTCACAGCTTGACTGTGAACCTCAATGTACAGACCGGTCATGGGTTTTCTGATCCAAACGCAACAGCTTAAGATGCGTATATGAGGCTGTCGAGTTGTGTTAAAAGATTCGTGGCCAAAACTCACATAGCGGTCTGTACTCGGGCTGAATAGCAGAAATGTGAAACCAGCTTCTAACTAACTTTCATTCATTATAGACCGATTTAAACATTTTTAGGCATTCTATGAGCCATTTTTAGTTTTAATCCTACACACGATATAGTGAAAATAGAACTATGGTGGCATGAAACATTTTGCAGCTAGAGGCCTCCATTAGACTAAAGTTGCCTGAATCTGCCAAAGATCAGTGGTTCGGTGGTGTGGGCTTACTGTCTGTGTATTCAGGAGGACCCATCTCTACAACAGATGTCAGGGGAGGGAAGGATCTGGCCTGTTGGGTTTCCAACTGTTTTACTGAAGGTAAGCCTCTACAGGAGTCTGGCTTGGACGCTCTCATAATCAAAATGTGGAACAACCAGCTCACCTTTCCTGGCATGTGGTGTGTTGAAGCACGGACATCGTGTAGTCGTCACGTGGATTCATAGGAAAAAACAAAGGAATGATCTAGCTTCCAAAAAATTTAAAATTTGCTGGAATGGTGATAAAATCAGAATACAGCAGGAAAAAGCTCACGTGGATGTGAATGGCAGCAACACGTTTCGAACAATGAAATGTTCTTAAAACTGAGAAAGAACATTTCACTGTTCGAAACGCGTTGCTGCCATTCACATCCATGTGAGCTTTTTCATGCTGTATTCTGATTTTATTACCGTTTTAAATTTTGGATTTTTTGGAAGCTAGATCATTCCTGTTTTTTCCTACTCTCTCATAATGTTCATTTGCAATACACAATACGCGGCACTAAATGACCACCGATCATCGACTTGTTTGCAATTTAACAGGTTTGTTTTTTTAAAAAACTCAATATTGCCAAATTTAACAAGGTCACATATTTCAAAATTACCGCCCTTCCCCTCCCCCCCATTACATACTGTATATGAACAGCAAGTGATCAATGATACAGCCTTCATTCGGGATCATCTTTTCTCCACCCATGGTTTCCACAATGTCTCAAATGTTTTTTCCCCCTTTCTTTTATCAAAAATATTCTCTATGTTTACAATAAAGTCAGATTGTCTTAAGAAATTTCCGCAGCTTCGGCGGTTCTTCATTTATCCAATATCTGGCGATTAATTTCCGCTCAATATATATTAATCTAGCTATTGCCAACTTTTACTTATTGAGTACCTGAATCTCCTCCACATATCCCAGAATGGCAATTTGGCAGTTTAACCCCTTCAGCCACTAGCCTGTTTTTACCTTGTTGACCAGGCCAAAATTTAAAAATTTTGACAAGCGTCACTTTGTTGCAATGACTCTGGAACCCTGAGATTGTTTGTTTATTCAGCACATGTTGTATTTCATGTTAGTTGTAAGCTTTGGTTGACAAGATTTGCGTTTAATTTAAAAAAAATCGAAAATATGACAAAAAATGGGGTATTTTTGCAATTTTAAAATGTATTTTTTTGCCCTTAAACGAAATAGCTATACCACACAAAATAGATAATAAGATTTACTACGTGTTAATATTACATCAGCATCATTTTTTAAACATTTTTTTTTTGTTAGGAAGTTATAAGTAGAGTTGAGCGAAACAGGTCGGTCAATTTAAAAAAAGACCGACTTTCGCCAAAGTCTGGTTTCGCCGAGCGTGGGGTCGGCCATGCGTTCGGCGACCCGAGTGTCAAAGTCTGTTTTCCCATAATGCTTCCAGGGCATTTTCTCAGCCAATGAGCAAGTGCGCAGACTGTGGGCAACGTGATGACATGGGCAGCGGCCAGCACCATCTTAGAGAAGGGCATTGCAGTGATTGGCTTGCTTTGTGTGGCGTCACAGTGCCTATAAAAGTCCTCACCGCTGACCGTCATTTTACTTCTGCCGATCTTGGTGTAGGGAGAGGTTGCTGACG
>VIAB01049915.1:6423-16502 GCA_009801035.1 Oophaga pumilio | reverse complement strand
ATGAGGAGCGTACAGCTGTATACGGTGTAGTGGAAAATTTAAATTTCCGTATATAATTCCGGAGTCAGAAAGACGCGCACTCAGTATTGAATTGATCGTAATACAAAAAGCAGAAAAACTGTACTGTATCAGAAGCGTAAAACTGTATACGACGTAGGGAAAATTTAAACCTCCGTATATATTTCCGGAGTCAGACACAGACACTCACTCAGTATGGATTTGACGGTAATACAAAAAGCAGAAAAACGGTACTGTATCAGAAGCGTACAGCTGTATGCGGTGTAGGGAAAATTTAAATCTGCATATATATTTCCTGAGTCAGACACAGATGCCCACCCAGTCTGTATTTCACCGTAATACAAAAAGCAGAAAAACGGTACTGTATCAGAACCGTACATCTGTTTACGGTAAATATCAAACAAAGAAGAAAAACCTTGCCTATATTAATAGCTACTTAGCAATAAATGAACATCAAAAAAAGGAAAAAGGAGCTATTATACTAAAAAAATACAAATTTTATTGAGACATAAATGACACATAATGGTTTAAAAAATGGAGGAGACTGAATGCAAAAAAAGGGCAAAGACTGGACATGTATATGATTTAACCCAAAATCAGAAAAAATTAATTAAATGAGATCAACACATCAAAAAGTGTGTATATAGCATAGGGACCACAGCATGTTACATATGAAAATCAAGTTCAAATAACACAGTATACGGGCTTGAAACAGCCTCTCAAAATTGAATCACTTGTGTGTGAAAAGGGTTAACATCTACTATGTAAATTAGTCAGTGGCATACTGAGCAAAGTGGCCACACATGCTATGAGGATGTGTGCTGCTAAAGAAATGCAGACATGCAAAGATCAAAGGGTTAACATCAATTATGTTAATGAGTCAAAGGCATACTGAGCAAAGTGTCCCTGTAAACACTAAAGATATATACCGCTAGGGAAATGCAATTGTGCAAAGGGAAAACAAAGCCTAAGGATCAAAATATGGTAAATTAAGATGCCAAGAGTTACCTACCAGCCTGCCGTAGCACCTACGGTACTGTTTCAGAAGCGTACAGCTGTATACGGTGTAGGGGAAAATTTAAATCTCTGTATATATTTCCGGAGTCAGACACAGACGCTCATTCAGTATGGATTTGACCGTAATACAAAAAGCAGAAAAACGGTACTGTATCAGAAGCGTATAGCTGTATACGGTGTAGGGTAACATTTAAATCTCCATATATATTTTCGGAGTCACACACAGACATTTTCTCAGTATGGATTTGACATTAATACAAACTGCAGAAATACTGTACTGTATCAGAAGCGTACAGCTGTATACAGTTTAGGGGAAAAATTAAATCTCCGTATATATTTCAGGAGTCAGACACAGACGCTCACTCAGTATGGATTTGACCGTAATACAAAAAGTATAAAAAAACGGTACTGGATCAGAAGTGTACAGCTGAATACGGTGTAGGGGAAAATTTAAATCTCCGTATATATTTCCAGAGTCTCACACAGACGCTCACTCAGTATGGATTTGACCGTAATACAAAAAACAGGAAAACGGTACTATGTCAGAAGCGTAAAGCTGTATACGGTGTGAGGAAAATTTAAATCTTCGAATACATATTTCCAGAGTCAGACACAGACGCTCACTCAGTATGGATTTGACCGTAATATAAAAAGGAGATAAACGGTACTGTTTCAGAAGCGTACAGCTGTATATGGTGTAGGGGAAAATTTAAATCTCCGTTTATATTTCCGGAGTCACACACAGACGCTCACTCAGTATGGATTTGACCGTAATAAAAACAGCAGAATTATGGTACTGTATCAGAAGCGTACAGCTGCATACGGTGTAGGGAAAAATTTAAATCTCCGTATGTATTTCCGGAGTCACACACAGATGGTCAGCATGTACAGTATTTGTCCGTGATACCAGCCGGTACACGTTAGTGTGTGAGGAGCGTACAGCTCTATACGGTGTGGGAAAAAATGAACGCTTGGTAACTGTGCAGAAAAAAAGAATAAAAGTATTAGTGCTGTGTAAAAAGCGGTCTGCCCAGCAGTGTACACACAGCAATACAGGTATCGGGCAGCCTAATAACCAGCGCTGCTGCACACAAGAAAATCCTCCTCTGTCACTACACATTAACTGTAGAGCACAATTAGTATCAGCACAAGCACAGAAGATCTTCTCTTTCCAGCCCTAACTCTCTCCCTACTGATAAGCAGTCAGCAACCTCTCCCTACTGTTAAGATTGGCAGAAGTAAAATGGAGGTCGGCGGTCAGGGCTTTTATAGACACTATGACGCCCCCCAAAGCAAGCCAATAACTGCAATGCCCTTCTCTAAGATGGTGGTGGACGCTGCACATGTCATCTCATTGCCCACAGTGTACGTCCTTGCTCATTGGCTGAAAAAAAGGCGCCTAAAAGCATTCTGGGAAATCCGACTTTGGCGCTCGTTTTGCAGACTGCATGACTGGCTTCACGCTATGGTCGGGTTTCGATCGGCGAAACCCGACTTTGGCGAAAGTCGGAGACTTATGAATCTGACTGACCTGTTTCGCTCAACTCTACTCGCCAATGCAGTTTGTTACCATCAAAGTTAGATATATCCTTAGAGCTATCTCAATATTTGGGAAAGTGTCCTGCACACCTTTTTCCATGATAAGCTTGTACATGAAAAATTCAGTGCTGATATCTTTTGGCTCCTCGTCTGTAAATAAATTGGCAAATGTTACAAACTGACACAGTTCATCGATAAATGTAATGTCCAAGTCATCTGAATAAGACCTGACGTGTTGCTCTGCCGTGGCCTTAAGCTCATCTGAAGACAGTTCTTTCAGATGGCTAAAAAAGTTAAACATACTCTCATCTGACCTAATCCGAGGGAGCGATCATATAGCTGAATAGGTAGTGCCTAGAAGCTTCTGTTGGGATCGGAAAAGGCTGCCGCATGCCATAAGTTAAGCATTAGGTGCAGGGTACTAAGGAAGTCTGGCTAGCCAGGTCAGTGGATGCTGATGCAGGTCAGGTGCCATGGCTCTGCTGCTCTGTTCCAGCCACTGAGATGTAGGATTGTAGCCAGGTCCCTACACTTTCAATAGTTTCTCTTTTGTTAAATGCTCCTTATCATTAGAAATAGTTCACAGCAAAGAGATGTGTATTTTACATGTTTTGAGATATTTATCCCTATATTGGTGGGAGACCCCTGCTTGGTGGGTGGCCCAGGGCCCGGGCACCTTGGCCCCCCCTAAATCCGGGCCTGCAACATGTTAAATAAATAAATTCAACACTTCAAATGATTAACCACAGAAATGGAATCAAGCTACTCATCTACTCCGGACCTAGGCGCCACGAGGTTACTTTAAACCAGCCAATGCTTCTCCCTATGCGTTTTGTCATAAAAGACTCATCAGGGGAGTATATTGCACACAAAAAGATATTGCTGCTGCCTTAGCCCCGTCTCCATTATCGTGTTTTAAATGCACAAGCCGGCAGCACGTCACACCAAGCCACACCTCCGGCGTGTAACACGCTTCCTGTATCTGGAACGCAAGCAGGACCCACAGAGCGTTTCATCACCAAGGAGACAACAACGGTGCGCTCACAGGCGGTCCCAAGCTGCGCTTCTAATTAGCAGCGATCCATAACGACAAACTGAGAATTCTAAATGCACAGGTGTCTCAGGTTACGTGCCCAGAACGGAAAGCAAAATCCTAAAAGCTCCAAATATGGATAATTGATCCGAGTGGCGACAATCTAAACCAGCAGCAATCGTCTGCAACACATATAACACTGCACGGTATTTCAAATGGCATGATTCAAGGATCCTATCAACCCCATATGTATGTACAACCCCCGTTGGAAACGGGTGGGAAGATAGCCTATAAATCAGACAGAGACCAAAATACATTCTAACTGAAAAAAGTAATATATTACGATCCTGGATAAAACAGATTTAGGGGGCGTCTGCAAGGAGAAGAGAACTCCTTTGCTGATGATGATGCAAGTGAGTTTTACCCAAAGAAAATAATGTTTGATAATGGAGTGATTTATCAGAGTCAAGAATAGTGATGCTAATGACTTATGCAGAACATTCCCCTTGAAAAGGGGGGGGTGTCAAATAAAAAAACAGATCCAGGAGGCAGGATCCAAAAAGCACATATTCAAATTGAGGGACAAAAACAAAAACAAAAAGAAACAAAGAAAGAGAGAGGGGACCTCCGGGGTCACGGTCCCCAAACCCACAGACGAGCGAGCCTAGTGTAGACCATCCCCTATACAGGGAGAGTCAGGTGCAGGCCTGTCAGTGCAGGAAACCTAACAAAAAACACACACGGAGGGCGGCTCAAGAGGAGATATCAAAAATGATATTTATAGGAAGCAACTGTAGGATAACTGCTCAATTATTCGCAACGGGTATACCGTCTTGAGGGAGAAAATCCATTTGCTCTCCTTTTGTAAAATCAACCTATCCCAGTCACCTCCTCTCTGAGGGGGGAGGATCTTGTCAATACCGATAAAGGAGATCATTCTGGAGTCCCACTGATGAACGGAGTTCATGTGATTGGCTACCGATGTGTCTCTTTTATTGACTATATCCTGCAGATGTTCGTCAACCCTCTTACAGTATTCTCTTTTTGTTTTGCTATCGTATTCCAGACCCCAACTGCATGTGGCATTATATATTACACTTTTCATGCAACAATTTATAAAGTGCCATATGGAATACATCATGTCAGTGACTCTACTTGAAAACGTTTTTACCTGCAAAATTGATGTACAGGTTTTACATCTACCACACCTAAAGCAGCCTTTTGTTTGGGTTGGTAACACACCAGCAGATTTAAATTGGCTGTGAACCTAACCTGTCCCTCAGAGATCTCCCCCTTCTAAAAGTAATTTGTGGGTTAGAGGAAATGAATGCCTTAATGTCATCGTTCATTGTTAATATAGTCCAATGTTTTTGCAGTACAGATCTAACGCTTTCTGCACCATTGGAAAATCTGGTGATGAAGCGAACGGACGATTCTACAGTTTCCCTCTGTCTAGGGACCAACAGTTCCCATCCATCTCTTCTCCGAGATTCCTTATATGCCTTATTCAAAACAATGGTTGGATATCCTCTATCAAGGAATCTCCCTTTTAGTTCTTTAGCCTGTGCCTCAAAATCATTGATATCTGAGCAGTTTCTGTGCAACCTCAAGTATTGACTCTTGGGGATACCCTTTTTGAGAGCTGAAGGGTGATTGCTATCCCATCTCAGAAATGAATTTGTTGCCATCGCCTTTCTTTGAATTTAGGTGCAGAGCATGCAATCCTCCTATCTTGTGATACTAATATCTAGAAAGGTCAGTTTATTTTGGTCCACTTCATATGTGAACCGTAAGCCTATATCGTTTGAATTGAGGCTATTCACAAAGGTACCAAAATCATCCATACTGCCCTTCCAGATGACAAGGATGTCATTAATGTAGGGTAGCCACAAGACAATACTGTCATCTAGGCCTTGTATGGAGTCAGAGAAAACCACTTTCTCCTCCCACCAGCCCAGGAGCAGATTTGCATACGAGGGCACACAAGGAATGCCCTTCGCAGTGCCCCTGAGCTGGTGGAAGAATTTCTGGTCAAACAGAAAGACAATCTTAGTAAGGCAAAAATTCAATGCTTCCAATACAAACAGGTTGTGCCTAACGTACTGTGTGCCTCTCGTATTGAGATAGTGTTCGACCGCCAACAGACCTTTTTTATGGGGAATGGAGAAATATAGAGATTCCACGTCAATACTGCCCAAAACCATGTTGGAATCAAGAAAGACGCTATCAAGTTTACATAGTAAATCCATGGTATCTCTCACATGAGAGTTCAAGGCTACTACAAAAGGTTTGAGAATATGATCCAAATAAGTGCCCAGTCTTTCTGTGAGCTCATTGTTCCCCGAGACAATAGGTCTACCTTTTAGTGGATTGGTCCCCTTGTGTATCTTGGGGAGACAATAGAAAGTTTGCACAACGGGGTATCTGGGCAAGAGAAAATCTTTCTCATCTTTTCCAAGAACACCCTCAATAAAGCCCCTGTCAATAAGAACCTTGAGCTCCTCTAGGAAGTGTTTAGTCGGAATTCTCAGTTTGTCGTTATGGATAGCTGCTAATTAGAAGCGCAGCTTGGGACCGCCTGTGAGCGCACCATTGTTGTCTCCTTGGTGATGAGACATTCTGTGGGATTTGCTTGTGTTTCAGATACAGGAAGTGCGCTCCATACACCGGAAGCGTGTCACATGCTGGAGGTGTGGCTTTGTGTGACGTGCTGCTGGCTTGCGCTTTTAAACCACGATAATGGAGACGGGGCTAAGGCAGCAGCAATATCTTTTTGTGTGCAATACACTCCCCTAATGAGTCTTTTATTACGAAACGCGTCGGGAGACGCATTGGCTGGTTTGAAGCAACCTCATGGCGCCCAGGTCCGGAGTAATCACACCATGAAAACAACATACATGGGATTCCGTCTTGACTTGGGTGAGATTGTTTCATGTTATTATGCTCATGTGAATGACCTATACATATAGCGATGAAATAAGCATGTCTATACAGCACTCGATCCACTGGGAATGCTTATCAGTAGATGAGGTAGCTTGATTCCATTTCTGTGGTTAATCATTTGAAATGTTGAATTTATTCATTTAACCTGTTGCATGTTTCCTTTCTCCTTACCGCATTATTATATGCCTCTTTTTAATTCTTTCTTTTGCTGCTATTTATGACATATATAGTATATAAGTGGTCTAGTGGTGTTACTGAGTAAATGTCAATGACTTCAGAGCGTTTCTAAGAGACATACAGTATTGACTGACACGCTTCCATGGTATAGAATCACCATCTACACCTTAAGGTCTCTTTCACACATCAGGTTTTCGCCATCAGGCGAGTTCCGGCATTTTTCTTAAAACCGGATCCTGAAAAATCTAATGCCGAATCCTTTTTTTTCCCATTGACTAACATTAGCGCCGGATCGCTAATCCGGTTTTTGCCGGATCCAGTTAATTGTCTCATTCCCGCGTCTGAAAAAAACGGTTACTGTAACGTTTTTTGTCTCCGTCGAAAAAGACGGAAGCGCCGTTACAATGAAAGTCTATGAGCGCCACAATGCACCGGATCCGGAAAAAAACGGATCCGGTGGCCGGATCCGATTTTTTTTGTCTGAGCATGCTCAGTACCCCAGCCCACTGCAAACATATATAAACCATGCCAGTGGGACCACCCTCAGCCATAACCATGCAGCCTTCAAAGAGGACAGGAGCCAGCCACAGAGGAGCCAGCCGCAGGAAAGGACAGGAGGAGAACAGACCACCACTAGCACCACCCCAAGACATTTTGGGCATGATTCAGCCTGTAGCAGAAGACAGACGGTAAATATCACAGACAACCCCTTTCAGCCAGTGCCATGCAATATCAATATATTCATGGCCATTTTTTCTCTTTATTTCACAGCACAAGCTGCCCAACAGCAGCATCGTCACCAACAACACCTACACCACCAGTGTTAGAACTCTCCTGTTAGTTTTTTTTTATCTTGCTGGTCACATGACCTTTGTGGCGTATTTAATCCTGCTCCGCCCTTCTGGCTTTGCTGGACTTCATTGTAACTTCTACTCTTAAGCTAGCCGGGTGCTTTTTTACCTAACTCAGATCGTTTTGCTTGGTCTTTTGACTTCTATGTTCTATGTTGTTTTGCTTTTCTTTTTACTGCTACAACTTCTGTTAGGAGGTGTCCACCTTTTCTCCCAGTCCCTAGTGCTTGTAGGGATCCCTTCCTCGCATCTATAGGTCTTCGTTCAGACTAGCTGAGGACTTTAGTGGGTCTGATCGCAGGATCAGGTTCCCCGTTACATCGTAGGGATTGAGCTTAGTTTTATTGTAGGGACAGATTTCCCTTTCTTTCCTTAGTGCTTGTAGCAGAACATAACAACCAGGACTCCAACAAATGGGGCTGATGATGGAGAGTATGGGAGCAGAGTCCAGACGTTAAATATCACACACAACCCCTTTCAGCCATGGCCATGCAATATCAATATATTCATGGCCTTTTTTTCTCTTTATTCCATAGCAGAAGTCATCCCTCAACTCCTGCAGCAGCACCACCCCAAGATACAGAGCCTGGGAGTGAGCAGGACACGATGTCAGCAGACACCAGATTGTAAATATCACACACAAACCCTTCTAGCTAGGGCCATGCAATATCAATATATTCATGGCCTTTTTTTCTCTTTATTCCACACCAGAAGCTGTCCCTCAACTCCTGCAGCAGCAGCACCACTTCAAGCACCCCAAGATACAGAGCCTGGGAGTGAGATGGACACGATGTCAGCAGACGCCAGACGGTAAATATCACACACAAACCCTTCTAGCCAGGGCCATGCAATATCAATATATTCATGGCCTTTTTTTCTCTTTATTCCACAGCAGAAGCCGCCCGACAACGCCGACAGAGGCTGCACAGCAGGCGTCTTCTTCTTCTGGGAGCCTCCGTCGCATCGTCAGCGTTTACAGGTAAAAAGTATTTTTTTTTCACAATCCATCTTTGTGATCTATATATTAATTGCATTACTTTTTATTCATACCAGGAAATTGAAGCTGAAGAAGAATGAAGGGGTGGAGAGATACCCGGGTGGAGAGATACCCGGAGTGGGCTCGCAATTCGTAAGTTTCCTGTATGCATCGCTGAAACACAACATCACACTACACGCAACACATAGAAAACAATTTAGTACAGACATCACACTGCACCCAAACACATATGCCTACATCCAAGGACATAATTTTTATTTTTTTTATAGTCTTCTGAATCTGGTGCTTGGCCAAGAGGTCTTCGCCGTGCCTCCCAGGGTCGTCGGCGTGAGCGATGCGGCAGTCACCATGATGTAAGTATAATTTTTTTTTTTTTTAAACATTTTTGCTATATTTTTGTTTCCATTTTTTTTTTCCTTGGTAGTTTGGAGACTAATGTATATTTTTTCTCTTTTTCTTTAACAGGCTTCACAGCGTGCTCCCGACTCTGACGGTGAGGAGTGGGTGATGAACGTGGACCTCCTCATCGATCTGGTCAGAGAAAGGGAGCCGCTGTGGAACATGGGGGACCGCCGCCATGCTGATTCATAGTGACCCATCGGCTCTGGGAGGAAATCTTTTCACAACTTTTGGACGGCTGGGAGGACCTAGATGCTCAGGCCCAGACTAAAATGCGTAAGCATACCCAGTTCAGGTTGCTGGATGTAAAGCAGTGTTTCCCAAACTCCAGTCCTTGTGGCCCCCACGGGCCATGTTTTCAGGATTTCCTTTTGTGCAACACTATGGAAATCCTGAAAACATAACCCGTGGGGGCCGTGAGGACTGCAGTTTGGGAAACACTGATGTTGTATACTAACCAATTTGTGCTTTCTCGTTTCAGGGGAGAGAATTGTGAAGCGGTGACGGTCTGTGAGGGATCGCTTCAAGAAGGAGTTCAACAAGGAGATGCGGGCCCCAAGTGGATCTGGAGGACGCAGGAGCAAGTACAAGTACGCATGAGCCCTGTCGTTCCTCCGGGCTAAAATGGTCACCAGAAGGTAACTATTACACACCCCATGTAAAAAAAAATGCTAACATGTCTAACTAATTTTTTTTTCAGCCAGGGCCATTCAATATCAGTAAATTAATTGTATTTTTTATCTTTATTCCACAAAAAGGTGACCAGCACTCGGGAGCCTGCAGAGTTGGACCCTTCTGGAGCGATCCCTCAGGACTGCACCACCGAGGGACACTTCGACAGCCCCGGCCCATAAGCACCTTCTCAGTCTTCCCAGACACGTGAGCCCTCTGTCCCCTCCACCAGCGCAGGAGCATCATGGCCTAGTCCATTGCATGAGACTACTGGTCAGAAGATAGCTTTAACTTTACCCCACCCTTCTGCCGCTGCCACCTCTAGTACACCTGTGGCTACTGTGTGGCTGTGGCAGAGGGGTATGGAAAGGAGCTATGCACCCGAATTTTTGCATCTTAATGCATCGTTTCAGAACTGTTTTAAAGTCTTGTC
>VIAB01049901.1:0-14070 GCA_009801035.1 Oophaga pumilio | reverse complement strand
CCTTATCAAAGGGGTGGTGGATTGAGGGCTCCCTGCACCGTCCTAATGGCAGTTGTCCTGAAGGTTCGCAGTTCGGGTCCTGCGCTGCGGCGGTCTCCAGACCGGGACGCACACCATAGATAAGGTGGCCCTGAACAAAATTCGAGACTCCATACGGCGTCCGTGCGACCCCACTATATCACACTCCCCAAAGGTTGATGACGACTGGAGTCTTACAAAACCTCTCCACCTCCCTATCAAGGGGATGGTGGATTGAGGAGATAATCGGGGCGGATGGCGAGTGCTTTTTCAATCTCCTGTGACCTTTGGTACTCGTCTGTCAACGCTATGCGATCTGCCGCTTCTGGCGGCACGGACTTATAGCTGGGAGCACTGACTAATAGAACGCACGCTTACGCCTGGTGTAATGCCCCACTACCGCAAAGGTGCCCCACTGCAATCTGTGCAGTCTGCATCTCACAGGAGCACAACGAGCGGGCAATGCCTCCGGCTTCATTTTACCTTATGATAAAAGCCCCTCTGCCATTCGAGTCTTAAGACAGGGGATGACAGCAGCAAAGAATGCCCAATTTTCTAGCTAACGTCTCAGTACCTAGTTCCCCAAGCATTCTGCTGTTTTTTTGGTGTATGCGTGTTCTGTTTTCAGCTCTCCCGTCCTTTGGGAGTGCAGCATCCATGCCTCAGGATACGAGTCTCAGTCCTTAGAGGCCCTCATCGAACCGGTTAATACAGTTCTGTGAGCCGTACAAAGTCAAAACATTAGTCTTTATCTCGCTGAGCCCTTCAAAGGGGGCCTAATGTCTTCACAGGGTTTTTATTAATCTCACTGTGTTTCTGACATAGGTCAGAAATATAGCAGTTACCGGACAAGTGATTCTCTGAGCTAGGGCCGCTTAATCACGGTACCTTCTTGCCCACTCTCTAAACAAAGAGTGGACGGAGTCTCCAACAATGGATCCTATATCATGGCCGCTTACTAACCTTTGCTGTCTTTGATCGACGGCTTGTCTATTATAATCTCCACTGACCATCCAATGGCGGACTGGGGTTATTCCCCGCGGTCAGTCTTTGGAGGTTTCTGGGGCAACTCTCTTTCCTTCCATCGCCGTCGTCTAGGTGGCCAGAACCATGAGGGTCTGGACTAGGACCCTAGCCAAGACCAGTCAGACATTAGCTTGCCTCACTAGGTGGTTAGTCTGCCGGGGATTATGAGTACATGCATCCCTGGATATAGCAGACGGTGACGCTCTCATAGCTCCAACAGCGTTACCATTAACAGAGCCCTATAGCTCCGAGAGTGGCGAGCAGATTCTGCCTCAAGGAAATCTCTAACTTCCTTAAGCTCTTCCTTTCCGGGAAGCGCAGACCCTCAAGGGCCAAGTTTCTCTGTTCAACAACTCATGGCAGTATTCGAAACATTCGGACAGGGTAGGCATCCGTCTACGCCTGTTTCACAGTTTTGGCTGGTGGTTATTCTCGACCATGGGTCGGAAATCTAGTGGGTTCCAGATACCAACATAGAATTACTGTTCCCCTCGCCAACTTGTTTCCTCCGGACCCATCTTTTAAGGGCACAAGGAACAAGCGGCGACACCTTATTAGGCCTTTTATGTACTCCGCATCAGCGGAATTTTTCCTTAATGTTATCCTCTCGTTCCAATCCTTCTCAGCCCGACAAAGATTTCTCCGCTTCGCCATCGCAAACAACCATTTTTAGTTCACGGCTTTAACCATCGGTCTCGCCTCTGCTCCCAGGCCGTTCTCCAGGGTCATGGCAGTTATTTCTATTCCGTGCCCTCGGGCCATAGTGATTCCACTCTGCCCAGACAACCTCCTTCTCAAGAGATCCCCCCTTCAAGCCTGCGCTAAGAGGGTCGGCGTCACCGTGGACACTCTCACTCGTCTAGGGCGGATATAGAACCTGCACAACCCCTTTTCAGCGCCGTCTCAGAGGATCCTCTTCTCAGGCCTGGACACTTCCCGAGTCTTTATAATACTTCACAAAAGGTTTTCTCGGAGCCACGAATCTCAGAAATTTCCTCTCGGCCACCCTCGACTACATCTCTGTCCTCTGTGGCCGACATTGCTTCCAGCGTGGGACGGATATCCATCCCTCTGGATCGCTGTTCTTTCTCTGCCTGCGTCTCGATGGTCATTCCCTCCGGATCCAATCAGTCCACGCCACGGCTGTGGCATACATCTGGGGACAGGAGGGCTCACGGAAGCACAGGAACTATGCCTGACGAAGCTCGCATTTTGCAAGAGGCCAATACAAACCATTTACCTTTTTGGTAGCAGTTCATGTTCTAGGGGTAGGAAATTGGGCGCATTTTTTTCCTCAGCTGCCAGTGCCTGTTTTCAGCACACTAATTCATTTCCTTGGAAGCTTTTTAGCACGGTTGGCAATTCTGGGTAACGCTGCATATAGTCTTCTACGGCCTCTCCGCTAATCGCCAAAGTCCCGGCACGTTCTGTGACTCAGCTGTACTCGGGTCAGATGACCTGATGCTTCCATGGCATCAGTTCGCTTCTACTTTACCTCCGCTTCTTCTGCTGACTCCAAGTGTCTTCCAGAAGTTCAAGGCGGAGGGAATCCCACTGTTTTTCGTTGCACCACACTGACAACGCCGAACATGGTATTCGGTTTGGGTGCAACTAGTTCCCTCCCCCCGCGGTTACCTAACAGTCCAGACCTTCTTTTTCAAGAAGCACTTTTACCGCCAGGACTCGAGAGTGCCGAGCTTAACAACCTGGGCATTGAACGCCACGCGTAGCGTTCGCCGTCATCGTCAATGTCCAGAAATTTACTTTCAGGCGTATTTACCATCATATTTGGGAAAGCCTATTTCTCTTGGTATTCTCAACAACTACGGTTGTTTCCCACTTGTGATTGCCTTTTTGTTCATATTGGAGTTTCTCCAAGAGGTTGCCATTCAAGCCTGGCACTGTCTTCTCTCAAGGTTATACATCTTGTTTTTCAAAGAGTACCTTCCAAAGCTCAAGGGCTTTCGGAGCTTTGGGGGTTTTTTGATCGGATTTTAGGTGCTTTTACAAGTGGCCTTCCTTAAGTTCCGGTAAGACGTATCAATCACTCTTCCTTCTTGGGAAAGCTCCCTTTCTTGTGGCTGTAACAGACATCACGTGGATTTCGGTATTGACTGCTTTGTCTCTCAAACCTCCTTTCTTGTCCTTCAACAGTGCAAGGTAGTGTTCAGGACTTCTCTGGCCTTATGGCCTAATGTTGTTTCATCCTTTCATCAGAATAAGAACATAGTATTGTTCCCGTTCTGTCCACCTTCGGTTCATCGTACTGGAAGGGCTCTCCATCCTTTGGATTCGGACAGAGCACTTAAGAAATCCACTTCCGGAACAGCGCCTTTTCTTCAAATCGGATTCCCTCTCTATTTTTTCCAGGAAGACACAGAAAAGGCCTACCTGTCCAAATCTACAATAGCTGGATATATCTGCTCTGCAGTTCAAGAAACTTTCCGAGTCTGAGGTCGCCTATGTCTTTGAGCCTCAGTGTAGATTTCACTACGTCAGTGGAGGCGTCCTGGGACATTTGGCCCCCGGACGTCGATACAGAAAGTTTGCAGGGCTGCAACTTGGTCCAGTCTTCTCACGTTAGTCAAGCATTACAACAGTCATCCTTAAGCCTTTTCAGAGGCTGCCCTTGGCAGATAATTTCTGCAATCGACTCTGCATTCGACAATAGCGCATCTGTAGACCAGATTATTCCCACCCATGGACTGCTTTAGGACGTCCCATGGTATGTGTCTCCCAATGAGACGAAGGAGAAACAGGGATTTTTGTGTACTCACCGTAAAATCCTTTTCTCCGAGTCGCTCATTGGGAGACACAGCACCCACCCTTTTTTACTCTAACGACTTCTGCTTGTCTCTTTTTTTCGATGTGGTGATCACTCATATTATTGACAAGGATCGTACCTGGATATGATGATAATATTCTCCTGCTTTTTGCACCGAACTGGTTCAGGCTAGAGCCAGCAGAGGGTGTATACTGCGGAGGAGGAGCCAATTTCTTTGTGTATTAGCTTAGTGTCCTAGTGGCAGCAGCATAACACCCATGGTATGTGTCTCCCAATGAGCGTCTCGGAGAAAAGGATTTTACGGTGAGTACACAAAAACCATTTTTCAAGCTGGTGTTATAAAGTATTCTAATTTACTGAGATAATGACTTTTGGGTTTTCATTGGCTGTAGGCCATAATCATCAACATTAGCAGAAATAAACACTTGAAATAGATCACTCTGTTTGTAATGACTCTATAATACAAGTTTCACTTTTTGTATTGAAAAACTGAAATAAACTTTTTGATGATATTCTAATTTTGTGAGAAGCACCTGTATATCTGGCTTAGAAAATTATTTTACACAATGTGAAAGAATCTAGGCGTTGGTCATACACTGCTGTTTATAAAGTGTGGAGCTCGATCCTTAAGAGGAAAGGTGTTCGGCTTAGCTTACATCACATTTGTACTGAAGAATTGATCTTACATCTTTAATGTTATGAAGGAGAGAAGAAATATCGGTTTGTTTGCAGTTTCCCTACATACCACAAAATAAATCATCCTTTTAGCCATAAAGCCTACAGGACCTGTGCAGAGATCTGTGTGTATACACATAGCAGATCTATGCATGCAGTAGTGTGTGTACATCTAGTAGTGTGTAGCAGAGATCTCTGCATGCAGTGGTGTGTGTATTTACATGTAGCGGAGATCTGTGCACAAACACACATAGAGATCTGTGCATCATGTACATAATGTGCATGTTGTAAATCTGTATAATGTGCTGTAGAGAATCACGAAGAGGAGAGCTATTCCCTTCTAATTCTTCACTAGTGCATTAAAATTAGTGGTATTGACCGCCCACTTTATACCACCAGGGAAGTTTTACCTAGTAAATATTTTTTTCCCTATTTTCTGCTTTCTAATCCTGGGGCAGATCCTTTCAGTTCCGTCCTATATTCAAAAAAAAAAAAAAGTATTATGTATCCAATCAAAATAAATTGGGCAACCTATTTTAATTCTCATCTGTCAGTTTGCAAATTTTCAAGGTTAAAATATTATAGTGTAAATAAATTATTTTTTCAAGAATATAACCTGTTGGTGTATGTTTCCACGGGCAGTATTACATACGGATTATCTGCGGAATGAACGCTGCGTACAGCCGCAGTGTTTAATCCGCAGCGTCCAGATGTTTCAGCATAGTGGAGGGGATTTTATGAAATCCCGTATCCACTATGGATCCTAATACGTGGGTGACACACCCACGAAACCGGACATGCGTTGTCTTTTTAGAACGCAGCATGTCTGTTTACATTGTGGAGACGCTTAGTCTCCGCAAGGTAAATAACCCAGTCTATGTATGCGATGCGGTGATTCCGCATGTGTTCAATGAACATATCCGGAATTACCGTGCGTACAGAAGGCGGCGGCGCTTTGGACAGAGCGGGTTTTCTGCTCTGTCCAAAGCGCTGGCAATGCGCTTAGTGGAAACGGGCCCTTACAGTGATCATAAAAACGTTACTAAGGGTATGTGCACACGTTGCGGATTTAGATGCAGAGCCGCAGCATTTTTGGACGCACAAAATCCGCAGTGTAGTGCACAGCCAATGGTAATGAATGGGAAATGGAGATTTGCTGCGCACATGCTGGGGAAACATCCGTGTAGGATTGCAGCATTTTTTTTTTTTTCATGCCGCATGTCACTTCTTTTGTGTGGATCTTCAACAGCCTTTCCAGTCAGTCGCTTCTCTCTCTCTCTCCCTCTCTTTAGCTCGCTCGTTCTCTCCCTCTTCCTCCAGAGCAGCAAGGCAGAAAATTCACAAATCCGCTCACGGAAAACACATTACAATCCAAGCTTTTTGCCATGAGTTCTCTGCCCAGAGATGCAGATTCTCTGCAGAAAATTCCGCAGGCTAATCTGCAACGTGTGCACATACCCTAAGGCTTTTTTTACCTGTGATTTTTGTGCAAATTTTCAGATGCGTTTCACAGTACCAGCAAAGGCTGAGATTTCAGAAATCTCAAGAATAAGCAATAATGGTATCCCAAAGAATGTGCAATGAAGTATAAGCTCAAGGATAAAATGTAACTTTTAATTAAGGTAAAAAAACACCAACAAACAATAATAATAAAGTGGTACACAACCAAACCACACAGCAAGAAGCAAACAGTTGATAACAAGCCTCGTAATGCTCCCCAATAAATGGGGTAGTGACTCGTCAGTCACATAAAATGCACAAGAAAATTTAGGAGAGACAGTAATCTTCTCAATAGTTTATTGAAAAACTGCCGATTCTGAGTGTCACCAATTGTGTTACCATAATAACATGTCCATTGGGCAACATACAATCGGATATAACAGCTTTGGCATATCATGCATATTCTGGGTTAAACGTGATATATATATACTGATGCTTTGTTGCCAAATTTATCAGTTCAGAAGAATTTTAGCTTAGACCTAGAATTGTCTCATCTAGCAAACGCCCCAATCCTGAGGTCAAATTCTAAGTATGAGACCTAATAGACGTCTTTAAACCCTTAAGAGGCTTGTAGTATAATGTAAAGGCATGCATATAGATTATAATTTCATGACATCATTCTCATATGGTCCAAAAACGGAACCCTGCCTCCCCACTTTTCAGTGAGCATTCCTAAATAGACCTTTTATGATGTCCCAAATATAACTTATGGCCACTCTTATAATAACTGGAACAATCTCACCCAGTCCAAAAAGCATTCCGCCCGCTGCATCTTTCAGACGGAGTGGCTCTCATGCACACAACCCTGTTTTTTTCTGACTTGTTTGTCAAAGAGCTTTGTTTATGCAAAATTCCGCATGTCACTTCTTTCCGCGTTTTTCACCTATTGAAAGCAATGGTAATGCGAAAAACGCTGCTGGTATCAGGTTTTGTTGCATTTTTGGTTCCAAAACCTCATAGTATAGTGCATAAAATAAAAATAACTGATTCATCTTCATCAGCATGCACAAGAGACAAATGTACCCTGACAAACCCAGTACTTTTATAGTAGTGATCAGTAAGTATGAAAAGTGCTCTCATAACAATGTCTTTGAGCCTTCACTTATATAGTGGTTCTCTGCTGGATCGCTAATTGAGAAGAGACTTTGTACACAGGTTGAACATCACAGAAAAAGCATACGCATGACATACTAGAAAGCAAGCAGTTCTGTTCCATTATTCAAGCCTTGTGGTGCTTTGTAATTTAATATCAATTTTCTTTTCATTCGTAACAATAACATACGGTAGTCAATACCAGGGCGTACATAGAAATCATGGCATATGAAACATTTTCTACATGGATAAAATCCAGTTATATGTATAATGCATATATCAGGAGTTTTGGAGGCTGTACAGTTTTGTATTGGTGTTGCCATCAGATTAATATTTTTATATATTTTTTTATTCAGATATCCCCAATTATTTTATCATCTTGTAAAAAGCCAGTGTGTTCTTTCTAAATACTCAGTATAATGAATTTCGATGTAACAATCAATATTTATTTTTAAATGTGTTTTGTTTTTGTTTTCAATTTCATTAGACACTCCTGCCCACCCCTCTTAGGCCTCTTTCACACTTCAGTCGTGCGACGTCAGTCAAAATCCGCCAAAGTGTGAAAAAACGGATCCGCCATTTTTTTTGGGCGGATCCACTTTTTTCCCATTGACTTGCATTAGTGACTTATTTTGACGGATTGTCGTCCGTTTGATCAGTTTTTTTGACGGATCCGCCATAAATATTGCGTCCACATTTTTTTTTTTTTAAAACTTCCAATGCAACGTTTTTTGTGTCCCGTCAAAATGGCGGATTATGACTGATCCGCCGCGTCCGCCGTTTTGTATAATGGGCGCCTATGGATTGCCGATCCAACTGCATCCGTTCTTGACGGAATCGGCCAGCTTCCATAGAAAATGCTGAAAACACTTTCCCTCTCTCTCTTCACTCTCTCTCTCTCTCTCTCTCTCTCTCTCCCTCCTCCGTGCCAGACATGCTTACCATGCATTTTCCAGTTTGAAAAGTTCATGACGGATCCGTCTTAAAACAGATCCGTTTGCATCCGTTTTTGCACTTTTCTGGCAGATCTCTCTCTCTCCCTCTTTGTCTCCGTCTCTCTCTCTTTCTCCTCCGTGCCAGACATGTGTACCGTGCATTTTCCAGGTTGAAAAGTTCATGACGGATCCGTTTGCATCTGTTTTTGCACTTTTCTGGCGGATCCGCTTTTTTCACACTTTGGCGGATTTTAACTGACACCAAACGACTGAAGTGTGAAAGAGGCCTAATTATCTGTTTTGCATACATTTAATTTTTAGTTTAGTCTCCTTTTAAAATTAAACATGGATATAAAACTGTTACTATCTGTTTGCTATATGACCAGGTCAGCATATGTATTGTGTATGTATAAAGAAATAAAAATGTGAGCGTCCGTCTGTTCAGACATTATGTGGCGGTCATATTAAAGATTCGGAGATATGAGCAATTCAGACCTTAAAACAACATTGGTGGCAGAAGTGGATACTATATTATCTATATGTCTCCTATATAAAGCTAATGAATATTTAAGTAGATACTTTAGCATCCTTAAGTTTGAATAATGGGATATAGCTGGTTGCTTTCTAGTAAGTTTTCAGTATGCTCCATCTATGATGTTTTATCTATGTACATAGTTTCTTATCAATTGGTGATCCAGCAGAGAACCTCTCTATATAAAAACAGGACTCACAGGCTAACTTCATCCCTAGTGAGAGATGAGATGACCCTTCTCTGAAACACACAATTCATTTTGGACTGTATTTAATTCTGTAGAGTATTGTGAAGTCACATGCTACTAGAGCTCAGCTGAGATGTAAGCATTGACAATGGGCTACTGATGTACTGCTGTCAACACCAGGATGACTTTAATTTTACTTAAAATGTCCCTTATTCCATTAGAAACACTGACCAGAATCATCTGCCAACACAATGTGTAAACGAAGGTTATGACAATATTGAGAGAGCTGCTCAATTCATACTTGCTGATCACAGTTGCAAATATGTGCATCTGATGGGATATATATTCTAATTTATATGATATCTATAGATATATATGATTGATATACAGTACAGAAGTTTGGACACACCTCATTTAAAGACTTTTCTGTATTTTCATGACTATGAAAATTGTAAATTCACACTGAAGACATCAAAACTATGAATTAACACATATGGAATTATCTACTTAACAAAAAAGTGTGAAACAACTGAAAATGTCTTATATTCTAGGTTCTTCAAAGTAGCCACCTTTTGCTTTGATCACTGCTTTGCACACTATTGGCATTCTCTTGATGAGCTTCAAGAGGTAGTCACCAGAAATGGTCTTCCAACAATCTTGAAGGAGTTCCCAGAGATGCTTAGCACTTGCTGGCCCTTTTGCCTTCACTCTGCGGTCCAGCTCACCCCAAACCATCTCGATTGGGTTCAGGTCTGGTGACTGTGGAGGCCAGGTCATCTGGCGTAGCACCCCATCACTCTCCTTCTTGGTCAGATAGCCCTTACACAGCCTGGAGGTGTGTTTGAGGTCATTGTCCTGTTGAAAAATAAATGATGGTCCAACTAAACGCAAACCGGATGGAATAGCATGCTGCTGCATAATGCTGTGGTAGCCATGCTGGTTCAGTATGCCTTTAGTTTTGAATAAATCCCCAGCAGTGTCACCAGAAAAGCACCATCACATCTCCTCCTCCATGCTTCATGGTGGGAACCAGGCATGTAGAGTCCATCCGTTCACCTTTTCTGCGTCGCACAAATACATGGTGCTTGGAACCAAAGATCTCAAATTTGGACTCATCAGACCAAAGCACAGATTTCCACTGGTCTAATGTCCATTCCTTGTGTTCTTTAACCCAAACAAGTCTCTTCTGCTTGTTGCCTGTCCTTAGCAGTGGTTTCCTAGCAGCTATTTTACCATGAAGGCCTGCTGCACAAAGTCTCCTCTTCACAGTTGTTGAAGAGATGTGTCTGCTGCTAGAACTCTGTGTGGCATTGACCTGTTCTCTAATCTGAGCTGCTGTAAACCTGCGATTTCTGAGGCTGGTGACTCGAATAAACTTATCCTCAGAAGCAGAGGTGACTCTTGCTCTTCCTTTCCTGGGGCGGTCCTCATGTGAGCTAGTTTCTTTGTAGCGCTTGATGGTTTTTGCAACTGCACTTGGGGACACTTTCAAAGTTTTCCCAATTTTTCTTAAAGTAATGATGGCCACTCGTTTTTCTTTACTTAGCTGCTTTTTTCTTGCTATAATACATATTCTAACAGTCTATTCAGTAGGACTATCAGCTATGTATCTACCAGACTTCTACACAACACAACTGATGGTCCCAACCCGATTTATAAGGCCAGAAATCCCACTTATTAAACCTGACAGGGCACACCTGTGAAGTGAAAACCATTTCCGGTGACTACCTCTTGAAGCTCATCAAGAGAATGCCAAGAGTGTGCAAAGCAGTCATCAAAGCAATAGGTGGCTACTTTGAAGAACCTAGAATATAAGACATACTTTCAGTTGTTACACACTTCTTTAAGTATATAATTCCACATGTGTAAATTCATAGTTTTGATGCCTTCAGTGTGAATTAACAATTTTCATAGTCATGAAAATACAGAAAAATCTTTAAATGAGAAGATGTGTCCAAACTTTTGGTTTGTACTGTAAATAGATGTATATCTCTCTCTAGATAGATATAGATATCTATCTAGATATCTATATCTATCTAGAGAGAGAAAGATATATACAGGGTGGTCCAAAAGTAGGTGGACAGAAAATAATTTATCAAACATGGTGTAAAGTGAAACTGACTCAGTTGCCCTTCGCAACCAATCAGATTCCACCTTTCATTTTCCAAAGAGTCTGTGAAGAATGAAAAGTGGAATCTGATTGGTTGCTAAGAGTCAGTTTCTCTTTACGCCATGTTTGATAAATTATTTTCCGTCCACCTACTCTTGGACCATCCTGTATATAGAGAGAGTAAGATATATCTCATGCATGAAATATATATAATCTATAGATGGATATACACACACTGTTCCTTTGAAGAATATTATTTTATATATTTACAGATACAATAATGTCTCTATCTAGGGCCATGAAATGTGTGCAAAATCTCTAAAAGGTGTCTTGTTATTTAGGAATTAAGCTCTGATCATTAAAATGTTCTTGAGGAAAAAAAAAGCTCATCCAACATTATATAATGCGTTCCATAAAAATGCTTTATGCAATTGTTTTTTTAAAAAAAATTTTTTTTCCTCATCCTCTAGTTATGCTGTGCTGACTTTTGCTAAGTCAGAAGAAGCAGAAGCTGCCATAAAAGAAATTGATGGAAAGATGTTTTTTGGAAAAAAATTAAAAGTTCGCGTCATCAAGACTCCCAATTACAATTTTTCACTTGCTTTTCAAAAAATAAAATCTGTTTCTGGAGAGATTCCACAAGATGGAAAAGGCAGATTTGATATGTTTGAGCCCCAAGAAGGCTTTGGGTCACAGATATCGAAGAACGACTCGGCCCAGTGTGATTGGACCCAGGCTGCACCAGTGTGCAGCAGTGTGACGAATCCGTATGTAAATATGCCTAGCCGCAAAGGTTATCCTCACATGAATAATAACCTAAGCCCTCCAGCTACCCCAACATCCAATACATGTGGCTTTTATAACTCTATAACTCCCAATTACCAGTGGATGTGGCCGGCGGATCATTCATATTCAAAATCTAACAGCATGCCAAATTTTATGTATGTTCCTTTTTCTTATACTTTATATAAATTGCCTAACCATATTCCTCCTATGCCTGCTGTGACGCATCCTCCTATGCCTGCCGTGACGCATCCTCCTATGCCTGCCGTGACACATCGTTTTAGTTTTATTGGCAAGAAACCTGATGCAAGTAATCGGTTTGGTAAATATCATGGCAGTCATGTACGTGGAAAGCCAGTGAAACCCATTCGTGGCACAGATCAGCAAAGCAACTCTGGAACTTTGCGACCTGTTGTACTGAACCAGGTGCAAGTCCCTACTGACAAAACAGAGCCATTAAAACGAGACACTGATGTAAAGTTTATGGTCGATAAACCTGCTACAGTGAAATCTGTCAGTAAAGTTATATCGTGTCCTGCATCCAGCAGTGCAAAACCTAACTATTCAGAAACTGCATCTCAAAACGATTCACTCAAACGGTCTGTGTCCGTTACTACAGCAGGCGTTTGTGATGTAGGAACTACTATCAGTGATGGTTTCTCCTCTTGTGATGAGCAGAAAAATAACTCTCGACCAGAAAACTTCAAATCTGCAGCTCCTTTAAGATCTCCAGCATTTTTTCCTCCCAGTGTCACAATACCTAAAGTCAATAAGCTATCTGTAAATCCAAATTTCAACTTTAAAGTCTTGACACAATCTTCAAAACAGGATGAAGCAAGCTCAAGTGCCACATCCCTGCAAAGAGGTTCTCTGCCGCCTGGATTAATGGTAAAACTCCAATGATCTCTTAAGAATTAAGACATCTTTAGCATATTTACAGTCTGCCTGCTGTCATAGTTGAATCCTCCTTCCTCAGCTAGTGGCTTCAGAGGCCCATTTGAGTCTTAAGCTGCCAATTTTTGAAACACAGTTGTTGGCTGCAGGTGTAGTCATGCAAAAGGATGTGAGTCGGGTTGTCAGATTTGCCTGCATTAGTTTTAAGGCTGGGTCTCACATAACGATACACCAGCGATCCCGACAACGATATGCACTTGTCAGGATCGCTGGTGTATCGCTACATGATCGCTGCTGAGCTGCCAAACAGGCAGCGATCTGGGACAGCGACACTGCGGGTAACATCGATTAGTTACCCGCAGTGTACCTTGGATACCAGCGCCCTGATGCAGGGCGCTGGTATCCAAGGTACACAGCGGGTTTCCAAGCGCTGCGCGGTGCCTGGAAACCCGCTGTGTACCTTGGATACCAGCTCCCTGCATCAGTGCGCTGGTATCCAAGGTACACAGCGGGTTTCTAGGCACAGCCCCGCGCCTGGAAACCCGCTGTGTACCTTGGTTACCAGCGGATCGCTGGTCTCCCGCCTGTCACACGCAGCGATGCGTGCCTGTCAGCGGGAAACCAGCGATCAAAAAAAGGTCCTGACATTTCAGTGACGATCAGCGATACCCGGCAGGGGGGCTGATCGTCGCTGAATGTCACACACAGCGATATCGCTGGTGAGCTCGCTGCTGCGTCACAAAACTAGTGACTCAGCAGCGATCTCGGTAGCGATATCGCTATGTGAGACCCGGGCTTTAGTGTGAGATCTAATAGTTTTATGCACACTTGATACTTATTCAGCAAAATATATACAATTGTATACCCACTTCTAAAGATGGTCTACTAAGTAAGATCTGTGGTTTGTCTGCAAACAAAATTGATCATTTACAGTCACACAGTTTGAAACGTGTTGCATGTAAATATTGCACTATTGTAATATAAGCGAATAGGAATTTTTGATTTAAAGGGATTTTCAGAGAACCCCTGATCCCAGCTGCAGTTTTTTTTTTTTAATAAACTGTGGTTTAATTCCCCTTCCTCATTTCAGCAGGGAGACTCAACCGCTGCTCCTAGTGTCTGTTACTGTCTGCATCTCCGGAGTTGCCTCAACAGCACTGTAGCCAATCCGTGCGCTCAGCGAGACGGGCAGAGGCTAAGCTCACTTGTTGCTGCAACGTCGACGTGAAGTCAGCGCTGTAGACAATAACAGGGTTTTTTTAAACCGAAAACCCCTTTAACTCCAACATTTAAATTGTAAAATGAAGGAAGAAAAAATATGTATTATATTACATTACATTGTATTGTATAGCCTCCTCCCCCCTCACGCTCTGATCATTGTCTCATTCTAACGGGTATTGTCAGGAATGATGGTTTAACTCACTAACCGCTTAGGGTAAAAAGTTATTCCCAACCACATTGTGGTCTTATAATAATGTGCACACACTGTATATTAATTTTCAGCAGCAGATGAAGGAAGGGAGACACACTAGT
>VIAB01049898.1:0-16516 GCA_009801035.1 Oophaga pumilio | reverse complement strand
CCTTGCAATTGAAAGGTCACTTTAAGCCAGGTTAATAATTTAGATGTTTACTCTCTAATATTCACATTAGTGGTAACAAAAAGTGACAATATGCACCACAAAATGGTATAAAAATAACAATTCTTTATTAATCTAAAAATATGTAACAAAGTTACATGTGAAATATAACTAGAAAGGTGCTAAACACAAAAATACTATTGAGGAGGGACAATCAATCCATAGGAATTATATCAACCAGCAGCTATTGCCAATTGGACTGTATGCACAACAGCTATAATGGGAAAAGCTTAGGCCTAAGAAATTAGTGCACACCCAGCTGCTACTATAATACAAGAACTCCTATTTCCTCCATGATGCTGCACAGTAATACTGATATGTTAAGCCAAAAGTCATTAATACATATCGCAAAGCTTGCTGGTGAGAATTCCTCGGACGTCCCTCTGCCCCGACGCGCGTTTCGCACTGCCTCTTCGGGAGGCGTTTCAGGGCAGGGGGCAGCCCGATTTATATAGTATTTCCGCAGGGCAATGATTACAATAAACCACCAACATCTGTGTCAGAAAGAGGAGGCCTTACCACTACCTATATCCCATATGCCGCAAAGGTCCTTGAGATGCATAAGAGGAGTGTTCGGCGCATGCGTCAAGTCACATGGGACCGACAGAGGAGTAACAGGCGGTCAGGTGGTCCACAAACGCCAGGTCCTGCTGTGAGGACATGCTCACATAAGGCCACACTAAAGACCGCAATATACACCTCGGTGGCCCATTAGACCCGCACGCGCTCAACCTCAATAGCATGAAGGAAAGCGGCAATAATGGTCATAGTCCAAAACAATTTTATGTCTATTTAATAGTATGTAAAAAAATAATATTCATCATGTCCAGTACATTACCCAATGAAAATTAGCCAATTCATATATCTATTCATGAAACACTACATACTCAATGCCATATAAGGTCATATAAAAGTGCAATAGTGCAAAATAATTAATATATATGAACGTGCCTAATATAGATCTATCCCTAAAACAGGATTGGAACTAACCTATTAAAGTGCTATAGAGCAAGACAATAATATATATAAGTGCATAACATAATCTATCCCTAAAACGAAATTAAAGCTGAATACTATAGAGATAATATATAAAGGTGCGATAGTGCAAAACAATTGATGTCTATAAGTACCTAACGCACATCTATCAATGAATACAAGATTATAGCTGTACTATAAATGATTACATATTGAAGTGTAAAAATACAAGACAAATAATATAGAAAATTATATATTAAAGAATTACATGTACAGTATAAGAGATTACATATTAAAATGCAAAGATGTATGACAAATAATATATATAAGTGCCTAACATAACCTATCCCTAAAAGCGGGATAATAGCTGAGTACTGTTGAAATTATATATAAAGTGCAATTGTGCAAAAAAAGTGATATATAAAAAAAAAATATCCCCAGATCTATAAGTATGATTGGCGCTAAAGAATATCACCTTCATCCCAACATCCCTGACAAAACAGAGGAAAACAAGACCAATAACATTCTTCATCCAGGTAAGTACCAATAGTTTACATCAAAAACACGAAAAGCTAATCTAGGTAGGGAAGTTCATATCATAGTATTCATAAAGGACAAAACAAGAGACAATAAATGTCCTGCCCTGACACGCCTCCCGAAGAAGCAGTGCGAAACGCGCGTCGGGGCAGAGGGACATCCGAGGAATTCTCATAGCAGTTTTGTGGTATGTATTAATGACTATTGGCTTAGCATATCAGTATTACTGAGCAGCATCATGGAGGAAATAGGAGCGCTTGTATTATAGTAGCAACTGGGTGTGCACTAATTACTTAGGCCTGAGCTTTTCCCATTATAGCTGTTGTGCATAGAGTCCAATTGGCAATAGCTGCTGGTTGATATAATTCCTATGGATTGATCGTCTCTCCTCAATAGTATTTTTGTGTTTAGCACCTTTCTAGTTATTTCACATGTACTTTGTTGCATATTTTTAGATTAATAAAGAATTGTTTTTTTTATACCATTTTGTGGTGCATATTGTCACTTTTTGTTACCACTAATGTGAATTGATTGTGCTGTGGTATATTGACCCTTATGGGGTTTAATTGATTGCAGTGGGCATTATACGTGATTTTACTCTCTAATATGACAAACATCTATCCAATCACAAAAATTTGATCCACTTTGGCTGTGTGCTAAACACTACATATTTTATTGTCAGGGCCATAAGTATACGTGGTGGGAAAATTATCGTTGGGCCTGAGGGGTCCCTAAGGTCTCTCCATCATATAAAATGCCGGCATTATACAGTAAATAGCACATGTTGACTTGGGCTCGGTTTTTCTTTGGGACTAGAGGTTTCCGGTTAAGCATTTGTTGCATAAAGATATATGACTCCACACCACGGCTACAAACAGATAAGTATTAGGATCATTGTGTCAAAAAAGTTCCCAGGCCCAAAAAAATCAATTTTATTATTATTTACATATTCAATAGGCAAAGTCCGGAACGAAAAGTCATAATCATAATCATGAGCTACATTTTCCACCATGTCGGCCATTGAAATACATGTGGATCAACTCCAGCAGAGTTTATCACCAATACATCTTTTGCCTCATTGGCAGTAAATTACCGTTATTTAAAAAAAATAGTACAAAAATAAATATTTCATCTAGAAAAAAAAATTGCTTCTGGCAACCCCCACCCCACCAGGTGCTTTATTAAATGTCCAAAAGATAGAGAATCTAATTTTACATCACTGAGGCCCCCCCAATAAATAATTGAGTTACAGATCTGTAGCTATGAGGTGGGTCCAAAGGGCAGAGAACCGACAGGAAAGAATAATCATAAATATTTATAAGTCTTTTGTATGATCAGAAGGTAAGTGATACGTGATCCATTTGTTGCCGGGAGAGAAGGAAATATCTGTAAATTTGAGAAATAATAAATTAATGGATAAACCACAAGATTCTTAAGCATGATCATAGTCTACTACCTTCATTGGCAAGGACGATAGCAATGAAAGCCAAAAAAGCCTGGGGATCCACATTCATGTAATTCGCTATGCTTCACCAGCCATCAATCAACCCAGGTTAATTAAAGATAACAGAGATATGTTATAAAGTATGTTACTTAGAAATGTAATGTAATGTCCTTGTTGGTACTAGTAACCATAACAGTGAATGGCGGCAATACATAACTTGTCATCCTCTTGGTTGGGCACTTTAAGTAGTTTCATCTACAAAGAACAACGTGACTTGTTTCCTTAGTTAATTTATTAATTTATTTATAGTTATTCTATATTTTCACTTTGAGGATATGACAGTCTAAATCTCCAAAAAGCAATTTTTTCATTAGTCCAGCAATGTGTCACTTACTGAGTTGTGTTGTGTTGTTTCAATAAAATCAGTGTTTTATCAGGAGATTAACACTAAAGGACTAGGTGTCTTGTGCTTCCTAGTCCAACCCCTTCCCCACCACTGATTGGTAGCTTTATGTACAGTGCTACAAATCAGAGGTGTGGGTGGGGTTATACAGAGCTCAGCATTCACAGAACTGGTAGATCTGCTGCAGAGAAAACAGTGATTTTATCTAAATGACAGCATGCAAACCAATAAATGACAAATCGCTGTAATTAGGGTCTCTGCACCTACATCATGCTGCTCTTAGATTACTTAGCAAAAGCCTGGTAAGAGATTCCCTTTAAGAAATTCACATTTCTTAGGATGGTTTCATATTTGCGTATCGGTGCGCAGCGTTTGATCCGCATAGATCTGCATGCTTCATGCGTACATATCTTTAACATTGTGTATGCAGGGACATGCGTTTGCATGCATTCGCATGCATTTGCATATGCATGTGTCGTTTCGCGGTGTGCGGCGGGGCACGGCGAATGCAACATGTTGCATTTTTTGAGGCATCAATTATGCGGAGCCGTGCGCATGCGGATGATTGCAGGTAGAGTGCTTTAAAACAATGCATTACTATCTATGTGAACGCATTGGAACGCTAGGTCATGCGTATGAATGCGTTCCATACCCATGCGTACTTCACACTGAACATGTCCAGGAAGTTGTTTTCATCCACACCTCAAAAATGGGGTATAAAAGGGGGTGAGGACACAGCAAGTTCATTCCTCTTAAGACTCTGGATCCGAGTAAAATACACTGGATGTAAGTATAGAAGCTTTGAAAATGTCTGTCTGTCTTTGCATTCTGTACTCTGTAGTAATTTTTCTTTCTGTTCCTTGTAGACTGTTCGCTGATCCGGTCCCGAGCTTCCTTTCTGGTGCTGCCTTCCTGGTGCTGCCGTTTTAGTGCTGCCATCCTGGTGCTGCCATCCTGTAGCTGCCGTCCTGAAGCTGCCATCCTGTAGCTGCCGTTCTGGAGCTGCCATCCTGGTGCTGCCATCCTGTTTCTGCTGTCCTGGTGGTGCTGTCCTGTTGCTGCCGTCCTGTTTCTGCTGTCCTGGTGGTGCTGTCCTGGTGCTGCCATCCTGTTTCTGCTGTCCTGGTGGTGCTGTCCTTTTGCTGTCATCCTGGTGCTGTGCTGCTGTCCTGTGCTTCCTGACTGCTGTGCTGTTGGACTACTGCCTGTAATGTAAGTCTTGGTGTCCAATTTTTTCTTTTTTTTGGCTGCATTGTGTTTGGCTCTTAACAAGTTTAATTTTTCTTATCTGTTCTTTTCTCTAGTGTTTCACTTGACTGCTGCCTGCTATTCCACCATGTCCTCCACTGAAGCTTCCAAAACTGGACATGACAGTGATTATGTAATCACATTTGATTTACTGGCGGGGTGTAAGTAGTCTTTTCTTTATCAGAGTTGGAATTGAATTGTTTTTCATTTTTACTTACCAATTCTTTTCTTTAATTTGATCTATAGGTTCCACAACGTGAGGAAGGACAGCGTGACATAGATAACGACCTACTTATTCAAGCTGTGCAAGAGTGAGCAGCGTTGTGGGACCTCCGTGATCGGAATCATTCCAACTCAGCTTTGATCCGACGACTCTGGGAAGAAGTGGCCAGATCGCTGCTGGATGATTGGGACCGTGCCACGCCACATGCCAGAAAGGATTTTGGTAAGTATTGCAATGTGGTCTGACGTGGCACTCAACCTGTAGCTGCATTGCTTTACAATTAATTTTCTGCTTTTTTTACCCTTCACAGTGAAGAGAATCAAAGTCTGTTGGCGCTCGATGAAGGATCACTTCAATGAGGACATGAAAGAGGACATTCGGGTTCAAAGTGGTGCTGCTCAAAAAATCAGAAAATATAAGTACCATCAGTAGCTTTCTTTTTTGAAGCCTGCTGCTGCTCAGCGAACGTGAGTATCTGTTGTGTTGTCTTACTATGATTTAAACTTTTTTTTTTAACTAATGTTTTTCATTTATTTTCTACACGGAACCTGGAGCAGCACAATAGAACCTGGATCGTCCTCAGGTGGAGCGGCCCTTCATCGACCAGGCCAAGGAACCGGCACAATCCCAAACATCCACCAGCGATGGAGCTACCAGGCAGGCTTCCCAGGCTGGGAAACAGGCAGCCGGTCCAGCAGGTTTTCCTCTCTACCAGCCCTGTGCCTCTACTTTACTTGGGTCTGCTCGCCAGCGGCAGAGGTCCTGGGAGAGGTCACTCATGCTCTAGTTTATTCACTTAAGCTCGACTTTTCGGGATGGGATGAAGGCGGTTTTAGAAGGAATGGACAGTGGGTTCACTCAGGTAAACACACTGTTCCAGGTTTTCCACAGACGCTTTTACCGCCTGGAAGATGACCTTAATAGACTGGCGCGACATTTTTTTATCCTCAATAGAGCGGTGCGTGACGGAAAACCTAAAGCCTGATCTCCAGCTGAATGTTATGCCGGCCTGCCAGGCTGCTTACAGCCAGGCATTGCAGCAGTCCCGATATCAGCAGCAGGCACAAATTTCTTTCCATACAGGTCAACAAGCTCCAGCACAACAGCAATGGCAGAATCCGCCAGCACCTTTCCCATACCAGTCTGCTCACCAAGTAAGCTATCCGTCACCACAACCACACTGGACATTAGGACTGTTCCTAAAGTACCCAGCTACACCACGCAGCCGAGTGCAGCAGCCATGCCTTCACATTCCACCATGCAGCCGAGTGCAGCAGCCATGCTTTCAACTTCCACCATGCATCAGAGTGCATCAACCATGCCTTCAACTTCCACCATGCAGCCGAGTGCATCAGCCATGCCTTCAACTTCCACCACGCAGCCGAGTGCAACAGCCATGCCTTCAACTTCCACCATGCAGCTGAGTGCAGCAGCCATGCCTTCAACTTCCACCATGCTGCCGAGTGCAGCACCCCAGGAACAGGGAAAAACCAAATGCCTAGAAACCAGAAAAACGTCAAAGAAAAGGAAAGTTGGAAAGAAACCAAACCAACCACCTCCACTCTCACCTCTCAATGTGTCTCCGTTTCTAACTATGTCCCCACTTTCCCTAGGCTCTCACCCTTCCAATGTGTCACTCCCTTCCAATTTGTTTTTCACTCCTAATGTGTCCTCTTCCCCCAATGTTTCATCTGCTGCCAATGTATCTGACCCAGTCCTCCAATTAACTGCCCCTTCCCCTTTGACCACTTCCCCAACCACTCCTAGCAAATCATCCCAGCCCGACACCCCCCAGGTGCACCATGTCACACCAACAGGCAGACGGCAAAAGTAAAAGACTTTTTTTTTTTTAATTTGTTTATGCTAAAATAAACATTGTTTTTATTTTTGTTAATAAAAATGCTTTTTGTTTCACAATTCCTGTCTCTGTCTTTTCTATATCTCTTTATTTAAATAAAGTATTAATGGGTGTTACACTCAAGGGGTTTAGTTTTAAGCTTACAGTCAAGGTGTTATTATTAAACGCAGAAAACATTACAGGTACATTTCAATTGTTAGTGGCTTAAACCATTTCGTCTTGCCATGCCACACGTCCATTATCAGAAGCAAAGTAGGCAACAAATTTATCCCTCATTTGGGCAACTTCCACTGTAGTCCTCTTAGGGTGATCTTGGTAATCACGCAATGTGGTAGTATCAGGTTCTTCAACAGTTGGGTTCCTCTTTAGCCAAGATGTAGTTGTGCAGAACAACACACGCTTTCACAACCTCATTAATTGTCTCAATTTTTAGATTAATGGCTGTTCCCAAAATGTGCCATTTAGATACCAGCAATCCAAAGGCACACTCCACAGTTCTTCATGCCCTTTTCAGTTGGTAGTTGTAAATCCTTTTTGTGTGAGTTAAGTCCGGCATTGAGTATTGTTTTATGAGGTTGGCACACATTTGGAACGCTCATCTCCAACCACAACAAACGGCATTGGCGGTCCTTCAGTGTTGGCAAGAGGTCGTGGCTGTGGAAAATTAAAATCAGTACCATACAAACGTTGGCCCATGTCTGAGTTTTTGAAAGTCTGTGAGTCATTTACTTGTCCAAATAAGCCAATGTCCATGGCGACAAATCTACAGTCAGCATCTGCAATCGCCATTAGAACAATGGAAAAGTATTTTTTATAATTGAAATACTCGGATCCACTTCCAGCAGGTTTCATAATGCGAATGTGTTTGCCATCCACAGCCCCCAAACAGTTGGGAAAATTACAAATGTCCATGAATTTCACAGCATTTTCCAGCCAGAGTTCAGTTGTGGGTTGGGGGAGGAATTCTTCATGCAGAATGTTGCATAAAGCATGGTAGGTGTCTCCAAAAATCCCAGAAAGGGTGGACACTTCAATCCTGAATTGAAAATGGAGAGATGTTAAGGTCTCTCCGGTAGCCAGGAATCTGCGGAACAGAAAATGAGAAAGAAAATCAGTACATGGCTTTTAGAAAAAAATGTAAAAAAAAATCAGTACATGGCTTTTAGAACAATCATATTAATGACAAGTGTTTCTTTTTCAAAATTACATACCTCAGGGTCACCAACAGACGTTCCTCAGCAGGAATTGCTCGACATAGCTCTGTGTCCTGCCTGGTGATGGATCCTCGGACACGTAGCAGCAAGTAATCAAAGCTCTGTTCCAACATTCTTGTGTCCTCGAAAAACTTATCTGGATTTTCACGCAGCTCTGTGTATAAGGAGTGGAAGGCTCCACGGCTCTCTCGGACTTCAACCATGGGGTGTCGTCAATAGCGACGAGAACGTCTTCTCCGTCTTTCTTCTTCACAAGCAAAGGCAAAGGCAAGAGTCAATTTCAATGACAAATCAAGATGAAGAAGGAAGCTCTCCATGCTAAGATCCATCTTGAAGCTGGATACAGCAGCAAAAGACGAGGATCAGTGCAGTGTGTCTATATATAGAAATCCCTTGAGACACGCACATTGGGTGTCTGCTGTCATATCGAACGTATGCGCATAAACAATGCAAACGCATGAAAAACGCATACGAACGGATGCACATGCATGCGTTTGCATGCGTTTGCGCATGCGGATGATATGCTGCGGACTCAAACGCTAATGTGAACCTAGCCTTAGAGAAATTTCATTCCCATATTGCTCCGACCATCAAGGGTTTTCTTTAATCGCTTTATGCCCTCTTTCTCTTTGTGACTGCTATCTCTGCCCTCCTTGTACTCTTCGCCCCATAGCAAAGCTGTGCTCACTTACCCATTCTCTGTCATGGAGACCCCATATTTGCAAATTTTGCAGCATAGTCATATATTACATTGACAGCCCAGGCCATGCATTTCAATGGACACCATGGACATGGTCCCCCACCCCCCATGAATATGATGCCCCCCACAGATTACAGCTGATCACTTACAGGTCCCAAAAGCAGGATATTTTGTAATCTGCCTATTTCCAGGTGACTTACTATCAAAAATGGATTGCAAAAAGCAGACAACCCCTTTAAAAACCAATGTGCAAAAGTATTCGTCGACATCAGATATCGCCAAAACGATTCATTAAAGCTACAGAATGCTATACAATTACATATTAATCCTTTAATGTGATTTGCTTGTTACATTTTTTTTTAGACCAGTAGGGGGTGTATTCTCCTATATTAATAGGTTTTTATCTTTCTCCGGAATCCCCCGAACAGACAATATTTACATAAAAAGGAACGATGTGTGGAAATTCCCGAAAAAAAAGCAGGAGCCGAGATCTACGGTGTTCTTGCAATGTGCTTTCCATTTTTACATCACAATACATTTTACATTTTGTCACGAGAATGATGCAGTAAATACACCACATTACAATTCTGAGAAATGATGGAACTTTTCTCATCCATTCAGGTAAAGGGTAAAGTAACTCAAAAGGAAGAGTCTCTGGCTCCCGGGATGAAAGATAGAAGAGGTCAGGAAGACAATCAGATTCTGCAGGGATTAACAAAAAGAATTTAATGACCCCCCTGATTACGATCGTTACATTTGGAAATGCAGAAAGAAGTCTGTGTTTTTTTTCCCCTGTAATCTTCTGGCATGCAGAACATGGAGGATCTCAGACGCCTCCTCTTCTTCCCTCTGCCCTCCTGGTTAGGTACAGTACTTTCAATGATTTCAACGTAATGGTATAATTAGGGCAAGTGAAGAAAAGGAATATGGAATTTCCCATGTGTAACATACACGCCCATCATAGTCAGTTTACCATACGTAGTAGCAAACAAGAGTGGGTACATCGAGTGCAGAACATTGGGGCTTGGTGTATTTTGTTTTATTTTGGAACACCTAATAAAAGGGTTTTCTTACGTAGACAAACCCTTCTGGGCGAATAGAGGTCTAAGACTTCAAGTGGAGCTCAGAATGGATACAAGAAGTGTTGTCACAGGCACAGACAGAAACATTACATTTCTGCATCATTTAGTCCTTAAAAGGGATCTGACACATGTTGGCTGCATTATTGCAGCAGTGTATGTTTTACTCTGAAAGCGGAAGCCTTACAGAGAAGACATACTTCAAAAAGTCTACTATGTACAGTTGAAACCAGAAGTTTACATACACTTTATAATAATACACATCTGCATGTTTTTCTCAATATCTGACATGAAATCAGAATAAACCTTTCCCATTTTAGATCAGTTAGGATTACTATAATTAATAATATTTGCCAAATGCCAGAATAATGAGAGAGAGATAATTTTTTAAGGCATTTTTGATACTTACTGCAAAAGTCAAAAGTTGCCATACATTTCATTAGTATTTGGTACCATTGTCCTTAAACTGAATGATTTGGGTCAAACATTTAGGATATCCTTCCACAATCTTCTCACAATAGTTGGTCGGAATTTGGGCTGATTCCTCCTGACAAAACTGGTGTAACTGATCCAGGTTTGTAGGTCGCCTTGCTCACACCGGCATTTTCAGCTTTTCCCATAAATTTTCAATAGGATTGAGTTTAGGGCTTTGTGATGGCAGCTCCAAAACATTGACTTTGTTCTCCTTAAGCCACGTTGTTACCATTTTGGCAGCATGCTTCGGATCATTGTCCATTTGGAAGATCCATTTCGGCCCAAGCTTTAACTTCCAGGCTGATGTCTTGAAATGTTGCTTCAGTATTGCCACATAATCTTCTTTTCTCATGATGCCATCTATTTTGTGAAGTGCACCAGTCCCTCCTGCAGCAAAACAACCCTACAACATGATGCTGACACCCCCGTGTTTCACAGTTGGGATGGTGTTTTTAGGTTTCCAAACTTCTCCCTTTTTCCTCCAAACGTAACGATGGTCATTATGCCCAATAAGTTAAATTTTAGTTTCTTCAGACCACAGGACATGTCTCCAAAAATTAAGTCTTTGTTCCTGTGTGCATTTGCAAACATTAATCAGGCTTTTTTATGCTTCTTTTGGAGTAATGGCTTCTTCCTGGCAGAGTGGACTTTCAGCCCATGTTGATACAGTACTCATTTCACTGTAGATATCGACATAATCTTACCACCTTCCGCCATTATCTTCACAAGGTCTTTTGCTTTTGTCCTTGGGTTGCTATGCACATGTCGAACCAAAGCACGTTCATCTCTGGGACACAGAACTCGTCTCCTTCCTGAGCGGTATGATGGCTGGACATTCCCATCTTGTTTGTACTTGCGCATAATTATATTGTACAGATGAACGAGCCACCTTGAAATTGTACCCAAGGATGAGCCAGACTTGTGCAAATATAGAATTCTCTTCCTGATATCTTGGCTGATTTCTTGAGACTTTGCTATGATGCTACAGATAGAAGCAGTGTGTTTCAGGTGTGCATTAATAATAATAATAGCAACAATAATATGCATTAAAATACATCCACGGGTGTGTCTCTAATAAACTCAGATGTTGCCAAAAAACCTATGAGAAGCTTCCAAACACATGACATCATCATATGGGCAGTCCAGAATTGTTTAAAGGCATAGTAATCTTAAAGTATGTAAACTTTTGACTTTGCAGTAAGTAATAAAAATGCCTTAAACATTCTCTCTCTCTCATTATTCTGGCATTTGAAGAATACCATAATAATTATGGTATTCCTAATTGACCTTAAACAGGAAAGGTTTATTCCGATTTCATATCAGATATTGAGAAAACATGCATATCTGTCTTTTTAGATAGCGTATGTAAACTTCTGGTTTCAACTGTATCTTGTCTGACTATTCCAAGGCAGAACCATGGAAGCATTTCCCTGCCCTACTTCCCATAAGTAATGTGGCGTTGGGCAGTAGCCATGGCCAAAGTACTCATCTTCCACGCCATGGCACACTACATGAAAATGGGGGTCTTGGCTGGGTGTGTGGGCTTTGTCTACAGAGGCAATACGCCCTTGCAGGTCATATGATGCCGGTAACTTCGGATGGCCAGTACCGGATAATGAGCAGTTCAATGAGGGAGACCACCACTCAAAAATAAACAGCAACTTGGTGGGAACTATGTACAGTAGATAGCGGGTGTAGTACTTCAAGAATGTTTAATTTAACACGTGAAGCGTCTTCAAGATCTTCACATACAGTCTCCTTGTCCTCCTCAGAATGACTCCGTTCTATCTCACTTTGTCCTATATCTTAACCACTACCAAATTTCAGTACTGCAGTCCAGATAGTGAGAGTCCTATTCTCAGCCCGCAGCTCCGAGTCCTCTCTTCCTCTTAAAGTACCTAATTTGCCAATAAGGCTGGTACTTAGCTTCTCTGTTTCTAATGCCTTGGAACTCCCACGCAGGCCACACTCTCTCTTCGTCTCACGGTCTCTGTTCTGTCCTCGCCCATTACCTCTCTGAGTATAAACTCTGGACCGTAGTGCTAGGTGTCCTGTCCCAGGACCCGTCTCCCATTGATTACTCTTTTATTCGGTCACTTCTCTCTCTCTCCTCAGGATCAAGCCATTCACTGTCTCTGCCTCCACTCCTGTCAGAGACACCCACGTCACACGGTTCTGCTCACTGGTCAGACCTTAGGTCTGCTTTTGTGGCACGCTGGTCCCTATCTAAGTTCTTGATAGGAAACTGTCTCTGTTCCTTCACCTTAGCCTCTCCCACTCTGGGTTAGTCCAAAACATTATCCCTAACTCTCCCTACTGTTGGGCAGAATACAACACCAATTATGCATTTCACAGTTTACATTATACACCATAACAATATTCGTGTCTTCAAGGGGAACGTGGTCAATAAGTTCATCTCCTTATACATCACTGACAAGTCTCCCTATGTGTGTGTATAGAGCAGCTTTCCCAAACTCCAGTCCTCAAGAGCCACCAACAGATCATGTTTTCAGGATTTCCTTAGAATTGCACAGGAGATGCAATTATCGCCTGAGCAATACTAAGGAAATCATGAAAACATGACCTCAGCCTCTTGAGGACTGTGTTGTGAATGGGTTTGAGATGAGTTCTGAGCAGAGGCTCCCTCTGGTGGTTACAAGCGGTGCGGGTCTGATCAGTGATGATTGTGAGGACTGGGAAGCAGGTGTTACTGACTGGTCTATATAAGGGAGTCACCTTCCCATCAGGGTTGCCGGTGATCAATTGTTCTGGTCTGAATCCTTGTTTCCAGTTTCTCTTGTAGCCTGCTGTGTCGTGTCTGCATCTCCTGCTAACAGATAAGACATTTCCTTCTTTTTGTTTCTTTGCTGGATTTTTGCATTTTGTCCTGTACTTCTGTGGGGGCCTTCTGGGTCCCCTCGGGGGGCTTTTGCCCTCTCAGTCAGTTCAGCCACTGATGTTTGTACATTTGCTTTTTCCGTTTTTTTCAGTGGCTGACTGTTTTTCCTTTTGTTGCACCAGAGAGCTAATTTAGGTGGCAGAGGTCGTGTGATCTCAGGTGATTTTGAAATTAGTATTGTTGGTTTGTTTTCAGGGTTTTTGGAGATTGCAGTAAGTACCCTTCCTATCCTTTTCTATTTAGATAGTTTGGGCCCCAGCATTTGCTCATACTATTTTCTTACTGTGTTTGTGTTTCCTCTTGTCTAACCGCCATTACATGTTTGGGGGCTTCCTATTTACTTTGGGGTTCTGCTCCGGGGCAGATAGCTTTCCTATTTCTATCTGAAGGTGTAGTTAGTTTCTCAGGCTGTGACGAGGCGTCTAGGACCATCGTAGGAACGCTCCACGGCTGCCTCTAGTTGCGGTGGTTAGTCAGGGTACTGCAATCTCATAGTTTCCAACTTCTCTGGTGTATTGCCTTTTTTCCTGCACTCCTCAGTTACCGAAACATAACAGGACTGGAGTTGAGGAACACTGGTATAGAAAGAGATCTGTCAATTAAAGGGATCAGGACGAGGAGAAGCTGCTAGTGACCGGCCTCAGACTATTCATCCGAGACACATAGTCCACCTTCTATTCTAAGTATGTTTCAAAGTAAAACGTATGCGGCTGCAATAACGTTGCCAGACTCTGGTTCCTGCTGCCCATGGTTCAGTCAGTATGTATCACGACAAGGTTCCTTTAACTTCTAGCATTTAAACTAAGATAATAATAAACTTATCACTAAGTGGTGTTTTTCTGACTGCTGTACTCAGTTGAACTTTGGAGCTTTGCTAAAATGACACAGGGTTAGATCCTTGCCTGTAATGGGCCACTGATGATGAGAATTGAAGGATCCCACAACCAAGGAGTATCACAGTCCCTTCTTTACAAATTATTATCTCCTCTGTCCTTTGGGGGCAGATCAGCAAGCATGCATATTAATTCAGTTGGGCTAGGTGGATTATGGTCCACTTACACTGATCGATTTCAGCCTGTAAGTGTCACGTTCGGACATGGGTAAGTCCGGCGGACAACACAGCATATAAATATGATGGGATGAAAAAAGAAGAAAAAGGCCCTAAAGGCAGGGAGCGAGGGATGGGACACCTGCTGACACCAACCTGTGCCTGTCCCTAAGCTCCCTCAATGCCCTATTCGGGTCCTTCTCCCCGCCACCGTCACGTGCCTACTCATTGACTGTCTCCTCTATTGACCCTGGCTAGTGCACTTGCCAGCAGGGACGCTAGCCACGCCACTGCAGATGGTAAAACACAGGGGAAGAGACAAAAAGGGGACAAACAAAAAGGAAAAAACTCAGCTCAGGCTCTGCTGCTAAGCTCCACCAGGAATTAGAACTCAAACAGCAGCAATATTACCGTCGCAGGAGAGCTCCAGACCCCTAGATGGTCTGCATAGTAGAAGAACTCTATAACCGACGAACAGCTGATGGGTCATGTGACTATTTAAAGGGAGGTGGGAGTGGTTACCAACCAACATCAGCTGACCAGCCTAAAAGAACTGCCAGCAAGAGACTGACATTAACTCTTGCTGGACCAAAAGGAAAAAACATTTAAATTTCAGCAGACCCAGAGCTGCCACAAATCTCTGAATGATTCGTGACCGTAAGTGAGTGACACTCAAGTCGTCGAAAATGACGATTGCCATGCCAGCATAAATGATCCAATCAGCTAATGAACATGTATTTTGCTCCTGCGTCAGCTGATTGGCAGCATGTTTACATGGATCAAATCGAAAACGAAAGGTTCAAATCTTGCAGATATGGTTGCTTTGGAGACCATCGGGCAGATCTTACAAATATAATATTAGTAGCAGATCTGGCAGATCTGTTTTTTTCAACTCATCCATAAACTCTCAAATTTTCTAAATTGAAGAGAAATAAGCCAGATTGTTAGTAATATAGTAATGAGAACCCTCCTAATCAATTATGGCCCTGGTATATTTCACTACTTATTAAAGGGAACCTATCAGGATCATTTTATTGCTGAAACTAGTGGTATAATTGTATCTTCTCCTCGTGTTTGCGTGGGTTTCCTTCTGGTTCTTCGGTTTCCTCCCACGTTACAGAGACATACTGATAGGGAATCTAGAATGTTAGTCCCAACGGGGACAGCGATGATAACGTCTGTAAAGCGCTGCAAAATTAATGGTGCTATATTAGTGAGTAAACTACAACAAACAGGCGCGAGTATAAAAATAAAAACGATACCCTCCTTAAAGTAATCCGATGTGCCAGTCCTGGGAAATCACCCTTTGAAGCCACAAGCAAATTAGCCTTGAAGTGCATTAGGAGTGGGTTGATGCATTTATTGTATTGACACGTCCCTATTGCACTTTCCGACTAATTTGCATGTGACTTCTAAGTTTGATTTTTCTCCTTACAGAACTCACTATTGTGTAAACCCTCAGTATTCACTCCCTTCTTGGAACCCATTTGTCTCCACCAATTGCTTTAGGAGAAAGAACTGAATGGGTCTATTACATATCTATCTATCTATCTATCTATCTATCTATCATCTATCTATCTATCTATCTATCTATCTATCTTTTTATCTTTCCATGCAGGGCCAGCGTTAGGGGCAGGCAGACCAGGCAGCTGCCTCGGGCCCGAGCTTCTCCAGGGCCCCCAACCAGTCATGTGCTGCTAATAGCAACACACCACGAGGCCGTTATGGGGTCCGTGAGTAAAAGCGGCCTAGTGCCGCCCCCCCGCGCATTGCACATTCAACTTATTGGCATCATAGATGCCGATACAGTTGAAAGCATTGATGGAAGAGAGAGCATCAGATGACGCTTCCTCTCCTATCACTCCCCCTCTGCTTGAGACTCAGCGGGCGCCCGATGATTTCACTTCATCGTGCGCCACGCTGTGCCAGCAGTGGAGGTGATGAGACTGGAGCAGAGCCTGGAGTAGCGCAGGGAACTAGGAGGAGAGGTGACTACTGCATGTGTGTGTGTCTACATTATACTGCATTATACTGCATTATACTGTGTGTATGTATGCTTTGTACTGTGTGTGTGTATGCATGTGTATATATGTGTATGCATTATACTGTGTGTGGGGGCTGCATTATACTCTGTGGTTGGCTGCATTATACTGTGTGTGTATGCATGTGTATATATGTGTATGCATTTTATTGTGTTTGTGGGGGGCTGCACTATACCGTGTGTGTGTGGGGGCTGCATTTTACAGTATGTTTGCGGAGGGCTACATTATACTGTGTGTGGGGGCTGCACTGTATTGTGTGTGTGTGGAGCGGCATTTTACTGTGTGTGGGGGGGCTGTATTATACTGTGTGGGGGG
>VIAB01049897.1:0-10358 GCA_009801035.1 Oophaga pumilio | reverse complement strand
CAGAGGTTCGTTCGAAAGGCATCACCACCTCTCACATATTTCTATGTTCACGTAAATGTCTGTCAATTTCAATGGCTAATGACAAAGAGTCGTTGAGACCAGAGGGGACAGGATAGCCATAGCATCTTTTACGGTTTCTGCCAGACCTTTCCGAAAAAGAGCCACTAGGGCATCATCGTTCCATTTAGTAAGGACTGCCCACTTTCTGAATTTCTGACAATATAACTCTGCAGCTTCCTGACCCTGGTTCAATGCCAGCAAGGTCTTTTCAGCTTGATCAATAACATTAGTTTCTTCATACAACAACCCCAGAGCCTGAAAAAATGCATCAACATTAGCCAAAACAGGATTCCCAGGTGTCAGGGAAAAGGCCCAGTCCTGAGGGTCGCTGCACAACAGGGAGATGACAATTTTAATCTGCTGCGCCGCGTTCCCCGAGGACTTAGGTTTCAAGGCAAAAAACAACTTACAATTATTCTTAAAGTTCAAAAATTTAGACCGATCCCCAGAAAATAAATCAGGAACAGGAATCCTAAGTTCCACAGCAGACAACTGAGTGAGATAGACAGAGATTCCCTGAACTTCAGCAGTGACCTGCTCAACATGATCAGACAACTGCCTAATCTCCATTGAAGAAAAAAAATCCTCCTACAGCCCCCAGAGAAAAAGAGGAAAAAAAATATAAAAAATTCTGAAACCCCTCTTTTTTTGTACTATTCTTTCCTTCTTTTGAGTACCTTAGAATTTACTGTCAGGCCGGTGATTCTGTTATGATTTGGAAGCCGAGGAGAACCGTAGCCAAAATAGCCAAGGCAACCAGACACCCAGAGAAGTTGGTAACTAGCGGATTGCAGACCCCTAAACTGACAGCACAACTAGAAGCAGCCATGGGACATACCTACGGTGCCCTAGATGCCTCGACACAGTCGGAGAGTTAACTAAGCCTAAAGAGAGAAAGGGGAAAGCTAACTGCCCCGGAGTAGAGCCCCCAAATGAATAGGTAGCCCCCAAACATATATTGGAGGTGAGAAAAGATGAAATACAAACACAGGCAGAAAATAGAGCAAGCAAATGCTGGGGCCCAAACTGTCTAGATAGAACAGGACAGGAAAGAATCCAGCAAAAACCTCTAAGAAAAACTCCAACATGTCTGATATACAAAAATACTGAGACCATACGATCTCTCCCCCACTAGATCAGAACTCTGGTGTGAACTGGTAGCAAATCAGCACATACTGAAATAACAGGGAACTGAAAATACATAAGCTGTCTCTGGTGTGAACTGGTAACAAATCAGCAGATACTGAAATAACAGGGTACTGAAAATACATAAACAGTGACAAAAGAGAAACAGAGTCCAGCGCAGGACCCCGCAGGGGAACCTGGCTGTACTAACTCCAGAAGGGCAGAAAACTGAGATAGACAAAAACAAATGCCACAGAAATAAACAGCAAATAACTTATCTGAAAGTTGCAGGACAGAGCAAGAAGCAGACTGACTTCCAAAAGGGACCGGGAAGAAACAAATCACCGGAAAGGATCATGGGAAGGTTGATCACTTATATCTCCCCAGTCAGTCACACCTGATTGCCACTCATTTACCCCAGGTGATAGACTTCTATTAGCCAAAGCAGCTTCATTACTATCAGCAGCCACCAGAGGGAGCCCAAACTCAGAAGTCAGATCCAGAGTGTTCACAACTGCTCCCGCATCACTTTGCTCATAAAAGGGGTACCCTGGTCCGTCAAAATCTCCTTAGGTAAACTGGTCCTGGCAAAAATATGGACAAGCTCCCGGTCGATACTTTTAGCCGAAGAGTTCCTCAGTGGCACCGCATCTGGGTACCGAGTCGCATAGTTCATGACCACTAGGATGTACTAATGGCTGCATGCAGATTTAACTAGGGGACCTACCAGGTCCATGGCAATCCTCTCAAAGGGGATCTGTGTCAAAGGCAATGGGACTAAGGGGCTTCAGAAGTGAGAAGTTGGAGCAGTTATCTGACAGGTGGGGCAGGAATTACAATAATTTATTATCTCTGAGTTTTCTCTATCCCTAGAAGTCCACCCACAACATGAGAATGGGTCATGTCTAAAACCCTCTCGGTCCTGGAACTAACAGCTGCTCTTCTATCTCTCTTCCTCTGTTTGGTCACCCAATACAACAACTCGCCATGGACTGCAAAATGAGGGAACCTGGTATCAGCCCCCAGCTCTCGAGCAATCCCATTACATACAGTAACATTATCAAATGCTCCCTTTAATGTAAGGTCTCGAAGTAGGGCAGTCCCAAAGTTCTCTTTGGGCACCTCTAAGTCAGGGAAGCTGGGCTCCTCTGTCACCATCTCATCCTCCTCTCCAGCGAGGACACACAGAGGAAACGCCCCGTCTTTAATTTTGTCGGAGTCTCTCCCAGAGGAGCTTGGCTTTTGACCGGGACACTATGTACAGCCCCCTTTTTCCACAAGTTCCAAAACAGAGAAAAATCCCGCCCCAGAATGACAGGATATATCAAGTTTTTTACTACCCCATCCTCATGGGACTTGGTACCACAGTCTGTTCCCATGTTCACTTTGGCTACAGGGTAGTCCTTGGCGACTCCGTGTATGCACCGGACGCCCTCAAACTTGTTACGGATTAACTGGTGGGGCAGTGTAGCACTGATCAGGGTCACCAGACTTTTCCAGAGTCCAAAAGTCAAATGTCAAGTTAAAGATGTAAATGAGGTTATCAAATGCAAAAATCATTAAGAACCCCTTAAAAATAAATACTTTATTAGTTAAAAAAAAAACGTAATCGGTTTAAAACACCAAGAACAAACAGAAAAAGTATATAAATGTGCAAAAGAAAAAACCTTCACCCAAAATCTAACACAATGGGGATTTAGCTAGGAGTCCATGGTATGCTGCCTAACCTCACAACTTCCTGGCTGCGGAGGTTGGCACCCTAGGTGGGAACGTGAGTCCAAAAGTCCCAAAACCATTACCTCATTAACAGACATGGCATACGTCCACACTACAGGCCGGATAGTCTGCAGTCCATGGGTTCAGGGGACATATGACAATGGGCGGCTATATGTCCAGGATTGTGACACCGCCAACAGACCGCGTCCTTTATAACAGCCTTAGGGGATCCCTCAGCAGGATTGGGCCACCCCCATTTGTGGGTCTATCCACCCTCCGTGGTGAATCCGCCCCCCTTTGGGTAACCCAGTACGAGGAAGTAGTAATGTTTGGTTTCCTGAGGGATCTCTCAACAACCTGGCATCTCTCAACCAGGCCAACCAGGTCATCAGCATTCCGAGGGTCGCCCTGGGGAATCTAGGTCTGTATTGGCCTGGGAAGGGAGAGGATGTACCTGTCCATCACCACAAACTCCACCATCTGGGCCGGAGTGGAAATCTCTGGCTGTAGCCACTTTTGGACCAGGTGCAACAAATCGAACATTTGGGAGTGAGGGGGTTTGACGCCAGCATATGCCCAGCGGTGGATCACTGAGCTCTTACAGACATCGTTACTCTCAGGCGTACAAAAATTTCAGTTTTTAATTTTTCATATTCTTTGGCATCCTGGAGGGCGTAATACATTTTTTGAGGTACCTCCAACAGATATGGTGCCAACACCTCCACCCACTGCTCCGGCGGAATTTTCTCCCATGCAGCCACCCTCTCGAAAACAGTTAAAAAGGCTTGACTCACTGTAGTTGCTGAGTTCACAGAAGAAAAAAGAATACTAAGGGTGATGTTCTTTTCCAGATTCATGTAGTGATGAAGAAAAAAATATATAAAAATGTGCGCAGGGTCTAAATGGAAAAAAATGCAAATAATGAACTGGAGATTTGCATGATTATATAACAAGGTACATGAATGCGGTTTGGCTGATACTTACAAAAATGCAAAGGTGTTGTATTATATTGGTAACCAAATACCAGATGGTACTGAGATACCGTAAGTATATTATAGATCCAAAATGGGTTCACGGTAAGTTTCTGCTCAAATCCTTTTACTAGGAAGGGTTATTGAATGATTGTAAATAGATATTGATGTAAATATTGCACATAAAAATCACATGTGGTTGCTGTACTTACAATACACATAGATGGTGTGGTTTGTCTGTAAGAGGAGCCAAAATGCTGAGTATCGGTGAGCATTGAATAGAATTGAGTTGTAATTAGCAATGTTACCGCAGCTTCCAGGTTTGCTGCAATGAGCAATAGTGATAATGTCTGCCCAAAAGATCACTAAAAAAAGGCTTTGTACATTTACTCTAATATGGTACTCACTGCGTGTAATATGCCTGGATGGGCTGCGGGGAGTAACACCGCTTGGCAGGTGGATGGGTGAGTATAAAGCTCACCGTGATACTCACTACGAGAAAGCGTGGTTTAGGAGAAAAGTCAACACACACTCGGCGTGCTCCGGCCGGAAGCAGCGCCTGAGGTAGCGACGATGAGGGGCGGATCGATGTAGTGACGTCACAGATCTGCTTCGCCTGTGTGGAAATGCAGGGTGTGCAGGGGGCTTGAATGTGCTGACGCGTTTCAAGGGAACACTGTCCCTCTTCCTCAGAGCAAAAGCTCGCTGCACTACCTGACTGCTATATATAGAAAAATGGAAATTAGGCTCCTTTACATGCTACAAGTTAGATGTGGATCAATAGATGTTGGATATTGAGGAGATAGTTGAACCCACAATGGTTTTGCTACTATATGTACATCCATATGGCAATAAAACTAAAATATATACTTAAATGTATGAAAATGATTGGTGTTTATACAAAAAAGGCATGGAAAATTAAAAAATATATATAAAAAATCTTTATTTTGTTTAGAACATAAAAAGGAGGGGGAAAAAAAAGGGGGGAGGGGGGGAGAGAAAAAAATGTCAAGGAAAAAATATGAAAATATAAAAATATTGACAAAAAATATATATAAATTCAAGGCAAAAACTGATAAAAAATTGCATATGTATTGCAATATAAAATATTGCCCTAAATAGGGTATCATCCAAATGAACCAGTTAATAATAAACTTATATGGTAGATAAACGGTGCGTGCATGTATGTACTCTTTTGTCCATACACGCATGCATGCACCGATAGTATATACATTGGCTATTTAGATGAATTAAAAGCATAAAGTTAGATTTCTTGGTTAAGGCCCTTTGGGACCAGTGTGTCAAGGGTGAAAATCCATTGCGACTCCACCCTTGACATGTGTGTGCAGGCTTGTCTCCAATCTGTGAAGGGATAATTTTGGGGCTCTAGCCCTTATTTATGATGACCCTGACTGAGTCGCCTTGGCTGACTCCAGGTTGTGTCGCCTTCAGAAAGGGAATTGGTGAGTGGAGACTTATGGCTCCGAATTCTGCAGATGGGCAACTGATACTAAATGGAATGACCCGGCTCTCAGAAGCCAATTTTTTAAGGGCCTTACTGAAAGGTTGAACGATGCTTTGGCACTGTAAGAAACCTCTGAGTCCTTGAAGGCTGCTAAGTCATTGGCTATTCGCATTGATTGATGCCTTCGGGATTGGTGGGTAAGACCACCTTCCTTGGAGCCTCTCTTCCGTGGTATTGCCCCTTAGCCAGGGGAGTGGTTTACTGGTGATCTAGTTCTGGGGAAGGTGGAGGAACTAATGCAGTTAGGGGCTGAATCTGCATCGTACATTTACCCGGAGATTCAAAAAAAAAAAGAGAGTGGGGGTTTTTGTGGGAAATAGTTGAATAATCAAGGGGTGCATTCAAAGTCAATCTGCAGTTCCTGGTTTGTCCTGACAACAGAGGTGGTGCTAGAGATCACTGAGGAGATTTCAGTTTCTGTTGATTGTGGAGCTGGAGTCAGCATGATGGATGCAGAGTTTGCTAGAACTCATGGGCTGGTTTGCTGTACTTTAGTTAAGCCTATTCCCATCTTCGCCATCAATTCAGCGCCACTTGCACAGAAAGCTCTGACTCACATTGTACATAATGTAAGACTGAGGGTGGGGTTGATTCATTGTGAGATAATTCCTTGCTATGTCCTGGATGGTCTTCCCACCCCAATTGTATTGGGTCTTCCCTTGGGGAAACATAATCTATTGGTGGATTGGCAAGCCAGGGAAATCATTGAGTGGAGAGATTACTGACATGAGAATTGTTTAAATATTTCTCTTTCTACAGTCTCTACAGTAACTGTACCTGTAATTTTGTAGGGTTTTGAGGGCATTTTTTCTGAGAGGGGATGTCAGGATTTGCCTCCTCATAGTACATATGAGTGTCCTATTAACCTGGCCCCCGGAACAAAACTTTCAAAGTCCAGACTGTATAATCTTTCCAGGTCTGCGAGACAAGTCATGAAGGATTTAATTGCGGAAAGTCTGGAGAAGGGACATATCTGACCCTCATCTTCACCCGTGGTGGCAGGGTTATACTTTGTGAAGAAAAAAGATGGTGGTCTACATCCCTGTTTAGATTTCCGGGAATGAAATCAAATTACCATCTGAGATCCATACCCTCTTCCTCCGATTCAGTATATTTTCAGCCAAGTTGTGGGAGCTAAGGTCTTCTCCAAGTTGGATTTAAGGGGGCCTACAAACTGGTTAGAATTAGAGAAGGGGGTGAATGGAAAACGGCGTTCCATACCCCTGAGAGTCATTTCGAGTCTGGTCATGCCTTGTAGTCAGACCAATGCACCTGCTGTATTCCAACATTTCATTAATGATCTTTTCCATCATTTGGTGGACAGGTTTGTGGTGGTCTATCTGGACGATATTTTAGTTTACTCACTTGATTTTGAGACACATGGTGGACAAGTTGAACAGGTGTTTCAAATAGGGATAACAAACTATATGCCAAACTAGAAAAATGTGTTTTTGCTATCTAGAAGGTGCAGATTTTGAGGTATCTGTTGTCATCTTTGGGTTTTCAGATGGATCCTGAGAAGGTCCGTGCTGTCCTTGATTGGGACAGTCCCGAAAACTGGAAGGCTCTATGACTTTTTCAGGGCTTTACTAATTTTTACCGGAAATTTATTCAAAATTATTCAATAAATGTGAAACCCCTTACTGACATAAGGAAGGGGTCTGATTTTTCCAAATGGTCGGATGCCGCTCTGCAGACCTTTTCCTCCCTAAACAACTGTTTTGCCACAGCCCCCATACTCAATCAACGCGCTGTTTCCCAACCCTTTGTTGTGGAGGTTGAAGCATCAGAAGTGGGGGCTGGGGCTGTGTTGTCTCAGAGTCCGTCCCCTGGTAAATGGCGTCCACTGGCTTTCTTTTCTAAAACAAATTGTCTTCAGCTGAGAGAAATTACACATGGGTAATAGGGAGCTTTTGGCAATTAAATTGGCATTTGAAGAATAGCAACATTGGTTACATGGGGCTGTCCATGCTATTACTGTTATTACTGACCATAAGAATCTCTCATATCTTCAATCTGCTAAACGTCTCAACCCTAGGAAAGCTAGATGGTCCCTGTTTTTTACTAGGTTCAATTTGTTTTCCATCCAGGGGTCAAAAATGTCAAGGCTCATGCTTTGTCCTAGAGCTTCCCTGGTGGTGGTGACCATGAGAACCCTGCTCTGATTTTGCAGAAGCGGGTAGTCATTTCGGCATTGTACCCTGAGATGGAGGGTGAGGTGTTGGAAGCCCAGGGGGATGCCTCTGCCTCCTGCCCTCCAGGAATGGTATTTGTACCATCTAATCTGCGCCACAAAGTAATTAAGGAACATCACAACTCTGTGCTTGCTGGTCATCCAGGTGGTAAGACAACTGCAGACTTCACTTCTCGTTGTTTTTGGTGGCTGGGGTTGCATCATGATGTGGTTGAACACGTATCTGCTTGTAGTATCTGTGCGCATTCTTAAGTATCGCATAGCCGTTTGTCTGATGCTCTTCTTCCGCTACCTATTACTAATAGGCCATTTTATTACTGACCTACTGGTATCTGCAGGCAAGACTGTGGTTTTGATGGTTGTAGATAGGTTCAGTAACATGGTTCACTTCGTCGCATTACCGGTACTTCCGAATGCCAAGACTCTTGCTAAGGTGTTTATAAATGAGATCATGAAGCTTCACGGGTTTCCCTCCGATGTGGTGTCAGATAAGGGAACCCTGTTTATTTCCAATTTCTGGATGGCATTCTGTTCTCGACTTTGGGTGCAGCTGTCCTTTTCCTCGGCCATCTATCCCCAGTTGAATGGACAGACTGAGAGCATTAATCAGAATTTGGAGACTTACCTCAGGTGTTTTGGCTCCGAAAATCAGGAGGATTGGGCATCTTACCACTGGCAGAATTTGCTATAAATAATCATCAAGAGTCTACTGGCAGGTCACCATTTTTTGGTGCATATGGTTACCATCCACAGTTTAGTACTTTTAGCGGGGAAGGTCTTCGGGAGTTCCTGAAGAGGAACGTTTTGCTTCATCGCCCTCATCAGTGTGGCAGGGGGTTCTGTGTAATTTGAAGATCATGGGAGACAGGTACAAACGTATGGCTGACAGAAAGCGCTTGCCAGGTCCAGACCTGAATGTTAATGACTTTGTGTGGTTATCTACCAGGAATATCAAGTTGAAGGTTCCTTCCTGGAAGTTGGGACCTAGATTTATTGGTCCCTATAAAATAACCACCGTTATTAACCGAGGAGCATTTCATCTTCACCTTCCTCAGGCCCTTAAGATCCACAATGTCTTTCACAGGTCTCTGCTGAAGAAATATGTGGAACCTCTTGAGTCTCACCCCTACCGCCGCCCCCAATAATGGTTGATGGTAATCTGGAGTTTCAGATTTCAAGGATTGTAGATTCTCATCTCTGACGTCATTCCCTACAGTACTTGGCGCACTGGAAGGGTTATGAACCAGAGGAGAGGATGTGGGTTTCAGCATCAGAGGTGAATGCCCCCAGGATGGTTCATTCATTCCACAGCTCTTATCCTGAGAAACCTGGTCCTGAGTGTCCGGAGGCCACTCGTAGAAAGGGGGGTACTGTCATGGGTATGTCAGGTGTAACAGACTGTCGCTCTGCATATGGCTGCAGAAGGTCTCTGCGTTTGGCATTACAGACGCCTCCTTAATCCTTCCGTCTCTTGGATCCATCAGCACCTCGAATTGGATGTTTATAAATCCCCAGTTTGCTGCAGAGTGTCGCCGGTAATATTCACATTTTTCCCTCGTGACGGCTTGGAGCTATAGCAGTCGGCTAACTTCCTCTCTGGAGCGGTTTGAGGACATTTAGTGTTCTGCTCAAGCTAAGTCCATTCCCCTTGTCTGTCTACCTTTTTGTCTTTAGTTTACAGTGGGGATTGACCAGAGCTAAACACCTCCCCATCCCTATCCAGGGCCTAGCTCTAGGGAAATACAGGGCTTAGGTTTCACGCGATTGGTGAGGAACCAATTTAGGGACGGTAGGGCAGGTACAGTGTTATCAGATCTGCCTAGGGGTCTTCACTCTCCCTTTCCCTAGTGTCTTGGCTTCCTTCCCCTCATCCCTTCATGTTGCACTTCGTCTCCCCACACTATGCATGAAACAGCCTGAATAGCTGTCCACAACTCTTGAGCTTTATGACTACAATCTCCAGGGCATATTAATTTAAACACTAAGTGTGGTGAGCCCTGGCTGTACAGTATTGAGATTGGGGGATTCTCTCTGCACTGTTGAAATGTGTGTCTCATTAAATGAGAGGTTGAAGGTGCAGGTGGAGGTCCTAGAAGTGGTGGAGGAGCCAGAAGCATTGGAGGAAGTGTTAGATGCAGAGGTTTGTCCTGCAAGCCTTGGGAATTCCAATACTTGTGGAGCAGCCTCTTGGCCACCTGCCCCCACAGCCACCAGAGTCACCCAGTGCCCATTCAGCAAGATGGAACTACCCTGGCCATGTTTGTTCGTCCAAGTGTCAATGGTGAAATGCACTCTGGCAAACATAGATTTTTTCAGGAAACGTGTGATGCTGTCTGTGACATGCTGGTGTAGTGCAGACACAGCTTTCTGAGAAAAGTAATGGCGACTGGGCAACTGGTACTGGGGGACTGCAATGGCCATCAGCTTTTAGAAACTATTTGTATCCACCAGATGGAAAGGCAGCATTTCCGTGGCCAACAGATTGGAGATGGTGGAGTTCAAGCTCTTAGCTTTGTCATGTGTAGGAGGAAACATTCTTTTACATGACCCCAACTGCGGGATCAAGGGCTGGCTGCTGCATTGAGAGAGGGTGGAGTGTGGTGAACAGGACAAACTGCTGGACTGTGAGTGAGGTGCAGGTGGAGATGTTATGGTGGATTAAGAAAGATATGTTGTGCTAAGTGACACAAAAACAGCAGGCTTGACTACTTCCGTAGCAGCTGATGATGTAAGGTTCTTTGTCTCTTTTGACATGTTCCTTGAAACT
>VIAB01049886.1:5346-16524 GCA_009801035.1 Oophaga pumilio | reverse complement strand
TAAGAATAACCTTATTATCCAGCATCAATATGGGTTTCATGTAGATAAATGTAAAGTGCTTGTGCCAAGGAAATAGATGCTCATGACAAAAACCTAGTTTTGCCTCTATACAGTCCGTAGTGTGGCCAATGTACTCAATTTTGAGCAGAAAAGACATAGCAGAGAGGAGCGACCAAGGTTATTAAGGGAATAGGTGGACTGTAATACTAAGATGGGTTTACTATTTACTTACTTTCATATTCCAGAGTGCTTAGCAAACATCATCATCACTGTTCCCATTGGGGCTCACAATCAAAATTTCTATTCCCCATGGAGTGGGAGGAAATGTGGGAGAACATACAAACTCCTTGCCTTCTTGGTGGGATTTGAACCCAGGACTTTAGCGCTGCTGAGGAACAGTGCTAACCACTGAGCCAATACAGAGATTTTTCAAATGAACATTTTACAGATTGGTCTGCAACAATGATAAGGAAAAATCCTCCACATATAGTGGACAGAAAGGCCAATCTTCATTGCAGATGAAGATTCTTTACTGTAAGAGCAGTGAAATGATGGTACAAGGAAGTACAAGGACAAGGAAGTACAAGGAAGGCCTGGATATTTTTCTTAAAAAATATATTACAGGTTATGAGCGCTAAATTCTGTGATGGGACATTGATCCAGGGAACTAGTCTGGTTGCCGTAAGTGGAGTTGGGAAGAAATTTTTACCCTAATATGAGACAATTAGCATCTGCCTCAAGGAATTTTTGCTTTCAACTGGATCAAAATGTTAGGTTATAGGTTGAACTCGATTGACTTATGCATACTTTCAACCTTAAAATACATACCAGGGCTACACAAGCTCATTGCCTCAGGTTACAGGTCTGACTTTAGAAAATGATTATTTGTGCAGATTTTTGCAGATTTGCCCTAAACCCTGCACTACGCTCTTCATTGGCCTAACCTGAGCAATCTGTAAAATAATGCATTCACAGACATAAGACATGTGACACTCCATAGAAATCAAAGCTTGATGATTATTATCTTCTAAAACCACCCCAAATTGCATGGTGTAGTGTTTGTGCTAATAGTGGTGTTTAGTGCTTAAAGTGAATATCCACTTTAGAACACTTTTGACATATCATAGTAAAATAGCAGAAGTTTTGATTGGAGCTGCACTGTTTCCCCCCATAAACCTGACATGTCTGTTGGCCAAACAATGGTTCAGCCATTCAGTCGGCCAACAGCTATCTAGGCCGTTCTCTTTCATACACATTAGATTGATAGCCCACGTGCATATAATGCTGATTGAGGGCCTTGAGCACCTCTAAGGAGAGCCAAACATAGCTTAACACAGCCTAACGGTGCTATGACACTGCGTTTTGGCACCCATTCATTGGTCCTTTCGGGGCTTTTGTCCGAATCCATTGCAAAACTGGATTTGGTCGTGTACGCCAATGGGGCATGGACTATAATGGTGTCAACAGAGTGAACATGTGCTCTGTCGTGCATCATTTTCGGTTCTTTATGCCTACTGGAGATGGACACTCAGATGTAGTAGACTTGCTTCTAGGTGTCTGTCTCAGGTAGGCGTACACGCCTGAAAATGATGTATGACAGAGGGCACATTCACTCTTTCAGCACCATTGTAGTCTATGGCCACGTTGGCGCATAGTTACGCCTGAATCCTGTTTTGCGGGGAATTCAGACATAAGCTCTGATGAAACCAACGAACGGGTGCCAAAAATGTAGTGTAAAACTACCCTAAGGGTCATAGTAATCAGTTGGGCATTTTTGCCAAGATCAGTGGGGGGGGTTCACGCTGCGGATTTGTTGTGGATTGGAGCAATCGGTGGTGGGGGGCGGTCATCCTGTGGATTTTGTTGCACATAGTTTGGCAATAGACCAGTTCATCTGAAACAAACACTAAACAGACACATTGAACTGTTTTTCAGTTACATAAATTCCTGGAATAAAATCTGCAGCGTGGGAATTCACGCTCAATCACAGGTTTTCTAAAACTAGAGCCTCTAGTCTAGAGGTGCACACATAATGAATGTTATACACTCTTGGTGGAGCTTACATTTATAGATTGGAGAAAAAATATTTAATAGACCAGAATTTGCAAGACAATCTGTAAATCCCAGCTCATGACTATGGGACTATATTATTAGAAAGAGTTCACAGTGTAATCTATTGTAAACATCACAATGAGACACAGCTCTCCTCCTCCTAACCTCTCCCCCTCAGATTCCAGACATTCCTTCTGTCCAGTGTCCACCATGCCTCCGCCTGTCCCTTATATGCAGACACTCACTCTGATAAAGCGACTAGGGCTCTTTGAACCTGTTCTTTTCCCACATAATAACAGGAAAATTTTGTTACAGATTCTAATAATGGTAATTCCATAACCTTATGAAAGGCACCAAGTAGGGCAAGAGAAACTTTCCTTGAATTACTCCTATCCTTATATGCAAATTGTCTCTTCAGAGAGGAAGAGGACTAGAACTCTAGGGCCACCTATTGGAAGTAACAATCCTAAAAGTCAATGTCGACCCTTTATTTCCCAGAGGAGCATTGCAGCTTTAAGTCTCCTCATCTTGGCATGCTTAGTATGTCAATCTCCGCAAGGAGAAACGGTACTTCTTGGATATCGTATCCTTATAGAAATCTTTGACCTAGGGCTTTTGACAGGATTTTGTTTAATTCCAACTGGGTACGCCCCCAATAATAAAAGTGCAAATTTTGCCTACATCAAACTGGGCGCATACCACAGAACTGGTCTCTAAGTGTAGTTCTGTTGGGAATTTGCACCTTAACTAATGGGGGGCATAACTTTGGAATGGAGGAGCACAAAAAAAAAGAAAAAATATTCCAGAATCAGAGGTGCAGCAACAACTTGAGGAAGTATTTAGTTTTAATAAATAAATCCATAGAAAACTGTTTTTTAATGGAGTGGAAATCCTCTAAATGAAGCTTTCAGAAATGTATATGCTTGCAGCACCAAAAGACCATTTCAGGTGTATGTAAATTTCTACAGAAAATCTTCCATGCAGTGGCATACCATTAATAGAGGCAGACCACATGGCCACTATGGGACCCATGCGTTGATGACGTGAGGTGCCAGATGGCCCCGCCACCCCACCTGGCATATTCATTTAAATGGTATCTGCATCCGCAGGATTTCATATATGTACAATACTAATAATATTAATAATAATAATATGTGGTGGAACTGTGGGAGCATCATACTTTAGGGGCAGGGCACTGTAGGGGCTTTATAATGTGTATGCTTCATACTGTATTGGACGGGGTATTAAAAGCGCACTGTTGGGAAATCATACTATGTTGGGACACAATGTGTTGGGGTCACCATACTTTGCTGGGGGGCAGTATGGGGGCATAATATTTGGCATGTGGCGGTTACTGTAGGGGAAAGTTGTTTGGAGACATCATAATGGGGTCAACACTGAGGGGTCTTAATTGCTGTGTATATGCTGCAATAATTGTCCCTTTTAAATGTTGAGAGGTTGGCCCTTCTGTAAATTCATCTATGGGCTATAACCCTGCCTACTCTGGCAACTATTTTTTTTTGGGGGGGGGTGCAAATTAGGTCTTTTGCTATGGGGTACCATGATTTCTATATTGCCCCTTTGCTTGGTTACTACTGTATATCCTAAAAAAAATCGTTAATAATAAATTGCCTATTGTTTGATTGTGTTGTGAAAAATTGTGAAAAATGGTCATTCAATTTCCTTCAAGGTATAGCTGGATCAACGGTGGCTCAGTGGTCAGCACTGTAGCCTTGCAGCGCTGGGGTCCTGGGTTCAAATCCCACCAAGGATCTGCAAGGAGTTTGTATGTTCTCCCCGTGTTTGCGTCGGGTACTCTGGCTTCCTCCTACACTCCAAAGACATACCAATAGGGAATCTAGATTGTGAGCCCCAATGGGGACTATGCCAATAATGTTTGTAAAGTGCTGTGGAATTAATGGTGCTATATAAATGAGTAAAATAAATAAATAAACATGGAGTCTCTATGGTTCCAAATTATATAGCTGTTGGCATTTAATATACTACCAAATGACACTGTATTAGGTTATTTTTTCTCCTAAAAACAATGCTACTAGGGAAGAATACCATCATATCCTTCTTCCACTGTTCAGTTTATGTAAAAACTGAATGTCCTGTCAAGACCTTTAGGTCACGTGATTAGGGCAGGGAAAAGAGGAGCAGGACACAGGCAAGGTAGCTGTACATTTAGGTGTGCATGTGCGTGCATTTTGATGCAGCAGCGTTGTGCTAGTTGATACTGTAGAACTGTGTGTGTATTGCTACTCCAGCGCTGTGTGGGCTGTGCAGAGATGTGTGTTTTCTTTTGAGTCATCATACTGTGCGTTGTGGAATGTACTGTGGGAACATCATACACTGTGTTTGTGAGGAATTATTCTACAGGTTGCTGTGGGAGCAAAATACTGTGTGTGGAGGAATGTAATGTGGGAACATCATACTGTGTAGGGGGGTTAAATACTGTAAGGGCATCATATGTGATGGGAAAGTACTATGGGGCATTGTACTGTACAGGGGGCACTATGACGGTCAGTTCACCAGGATAAACCTCGGGTGGATGGCAGCTGACCCTCAAGGAACTGGAGGCAGGGATGGCGGACGGGGCAAGTCGGCTGGGACAGTAGCTAGCACAACTGACACACGGACTGGTACTGGCGGAAACAGGTATCTTTGTAGACAGTTGCTGACGGGCACAGCTGATGGAGAGGCAAGTGGGCACGACTGAAGAGCAGGACAGGTTTACAGGATACTAGTACTGGGACCTGAGAACTAGCAAGCATGTTAGACATACAAACAACGTTGCTCAGGCACCTCCATGCTAGAGGAGATGCCTGAAATAGTAGTTGTCCTCCAGATATTGGCTGGGGACATTTTAAGGAGGCGCGCTTGTCCCCTTTAAGAGAGGGGAAGCATGCGCAGCCTGAGCACAGTGCCCGGGGATCTGCACGCAGTGCACGCACCCCGGGCAGTCGCCGATTCGGAAGGAGGATACAGAGCGGGACGGGAGCCGAGGTGGTGAGTAAACCGGCATCTCTGCCGGGGAAGGGGAGCAGAAGGCAGAGGCGGCGGCGCTACAGTGGCTAAGCAAAAAATAAAAAATACCAATGTGTGTTCCTCCTTCATATTATTCAAAGTTGGGAGGTATGCAATAACAGTGCCAGTCACAGAAATCCTTTACAATGGTTCAGCAACAGTCCCCTTAAAACAGTGATTGCTACAAAGCTCTCTTGAATGGGTGCAGTGGTTTCTGTAGGGATCTTGTGCTGAATAGCCTGGGTGCACCCAAAAGCCGTCTTCATATTGTGCAAACCCCCCTCGATATTGCTGTAATAACTGTTCAACCTGCCAAACTTGCATCAAGGAAAACTCTGTGAGGTTTACCATCTGTTGCAAAAGGTGACGTCCAGTCAGTGGTTCACTTTGGGTTTCCTGACTATCTCTCGACACCGCTACAGTCCATGGGTCTTCTCTCAGAGGTGTCAGTCCTATAGCATCAGCTCTGGGGAGATTTTCCGGCATTATGCAAACTCGAGCCACTTCTTGTTGGGGCATCAACTGTAGACTTGTTCCACTTAAGTTTATACAGTGCACAGGTACGCATGGTGGCCAGGGTGTAGGCAACCAATAATCCATAGATCACTTCTCCTTCTATAGGCTCAATCTGGATGTCCACACCCTCTAAGGATATATGGGCCAGTACCGGAATAGTGAGTACAGTCTGTTCCACCGGCAGTGTCACATTGACTTTGGGCTGTATCAATACTTTGCCGAGATACTGTGAGGCAGTGGGTAACTTCTGAATTTAACTGACTCACACTAGTTGCTGGAACACCTTCTTACTGGCTGGGTCATGGGAGGCATGGGTCCAATTGTTTTTATTGGGACCCTCTGCTAAGAATTGTCCCACTTCTTTTAGCACATTCATGCCCAGGGTTAAGCCCCAGTCACACTAAGCGAGATCGCTAGAGAGATCGCTGAAGTGTCACCGATTTTGTGACGCAACAGCGACCTAACCAGTGATCTCGCTTAGTGTGACACGCAGTGACGACCAGCCCCCCTGCTGGGTATCACTGATCATCGTTGAATGTCCTGGACCATTTTTTCATCGCTGGTCTCCTGCTGGCTAGCGCGCATCGCTATGTGTGACAGTGGGAGACCAACGATCAGCGAGCTGGGAGCTGGTATCCAATGTACACATTGGGTAACTAAGCACCGCGCAGCACCTAGTTACCCGATATGTACCCTGGTTACCGGCTCCCAGCTTCTGCTGTAGAGCGCTGAGAGCCGGTATCTAGGGTACATATCAGGGTAACTAGGTGCCGCGCGGTGCTTAGTTACCCGATGTGTACATTGGATACCAGCGTGCTCGCTGGTCCTGATCGCTGGTGAGTCTGTCCATGTGACAGCTCACCAGCGATCAGCTAACGATGTCCCAGAGATCCCATCCACGTTGTATCGTTGGTGGGATCGCTGGGACATTGAAGAGTGTGACGGGACCCTTACAATGGGTCCTCCACCTCCGAACCCCTTTGTCAACACTATTCCTTTCTGGCCCAGATCTTTTCTGCATACCCTGACAGACATCCACACTACTCCTGCTACTGTGATATGCAGTTGATTAGCCGCCACTAGTGGGATGTGTTCTTTTCTGGAGCGACCATCTTCAGTAAAATTAATCTGGAAATACGCCTCAGGCATTGTGGTCACCTGAAACTCCGTGTCCATCAGCACATGCGTTGCCCGTTGAATTCAGTCCAAGTAAAGCTGTCTCTCAGAGAATTCTCCCATCCTCTGAGGCTCGAAAACCCACGGTATGCTCCAGAACCATGGGGCGTGTTAGTTTACCGGGCGCCTTCGTCTCCTTTCTCAATTCAGTCAGTCTCTTGAAATATGTCCCTTTCCACTGCAGGTCCAATACTCTCACTCGCGCCCTGCTTATGGGATGCGTATGCGGCGTGATTTGGACCGGAAGGAGCGACTTTCCTGCTCTGACCTCTCATGTGAGGTTGAGTGATCAGCCGGAGGGTTGGCGGCAGGGGTCCCCTTGATGCTGCACATCTCACCTTGAATGTCCAGAATCTCTTGACATATCTCCCGCACCCACACGGGCTCAGTACACGTTGACTCAAGGGAGACCACTACATGACTCCGAACTGCGGTGGTTAGAACAGAGGACTCTCTGTCCAAGACTCTAGCTTCAGCCCCGACCTCAAGGAAACCCAGACCGGGATTCAGGTGTAGGCAATCTTTTAAGATCTGCTTAAGAGAGGGATTCTTCAATCCATCAACGAGTTGGACCTGCAGCACTCCGTCTCAGGGACCCAGTCCTCGGTGCCCATCACTTCCTGCAAAGCATTGACATATTAAGGTATGGTCTCATTTTCCCCTTGGTCCCACTGGAACAACCACATGCGGAGATGCCCTAGGTTCGTGTTGTCACCATGCATATACCCCAAGATTTTTGTCACCTTTTTAACAGTGTCACAATCCATAGGTGGGCGGTACATAACCGTCTGCCGGGCCTGCCCGACAAGGGTCAGGTGGACTAACTCTGACTGAATGGAAGTGGTCAGAGGATACATGTGTAGCATACTTTTCAGCCTCTCTGCCCAGTCCCACAGTGACACGCTGCTCCCCATGAACTTGGGAAGGTTGCTGAGCATATCACTCAAGGGAATATTTTCCTTGCCGGGCTCAATCACACACTGGTTTGCCATCTTTGTGTCTGAATATTGCATCCTGCCCACTACTCCAAATGTAATGCAGGTGTCTGGATGCAACGAGCAGAGATCATGAGGCGGAAACAGGGGCTGATGGCAGCACGGTGGTTAAATGGTTAACACTACAGCCTTGCAGCGCTGTGATCCTGGGTTCAAATCCCACCAAGGACAAAATATGCAAGGAGTTTGTATGTTCTCCCTGTGTTTGCGTAGGTTTCCTTCAGGCACTCCGGTTTCCTCCCGCACGACAAAGACATACTAATAGGGAACCTAGATTGTGAGCCTCAATGGGGACAGTGTCAATACTGTATGTAAAATGCTGTGGAATTAATGGCGCTATATAAGTGAGTAAAATAAATATAATGCTATTTGTATACAGTACAGACCAAAAGTTTGGAAACACCTTCTTATTCAAAGATTTTTCTAAATTGTAGAATCACACTGAAGGCATCAAAACTATGAATTAACACATGTGAAATTATACATTACACTTTACAAAAAAGTGTGAAACAACTGAAAATATGTCTTATATTCTAGGTTCTTCAAAGTAGCCACCTTTTGCTTTGATTACTGCTTTGCACGCAGAAAAGGTGAACGGATGGACTCTACATGCCTGGTTCCCACCGTGAAGCATGGAGGAGGTGGTGTGATGGTGTGGGGGTGCTTTGCTGGTGACACTGTTGGGGATTTATTCAAAATTGAAGCAGTGAGCGGTCCAGCTCACCCCAAACCATCTTGATTGGGTTCAGGTCTGGTTGGTGACTGTGGAGGCCAGGTCATCTGGCGTAGCACCCCATCACTCTCCTTCTTGGGCAAATAGCCCTTACACAGTCTGGAGCTGTGTTTGGGCTCATTGTCCTGTAGAAAAATAAATGATGGTCCAACTAAACGCAAACCGGATGGAATAGCATGCCACTGTAAGATGCTGTGGAAGCCATGCTGGTTCAGTATGCCTTTCAATTTTTAATAAATCCCCAACAGTGTCACCAGCAAAGCACCCCCACACATCACACCACCTCCTCCATGCTTCACGGTGGGAACCAGGCATGTAGTGTCCATCCGTTCACTTTTTCTGCGCGCAAAGCAGTAATCAAAGCAAAAGGTGGCTACTTTGAAGAACCTAGAATATAAGACATATTTTCAGTTGTTTCATACTTTTTTGTAAAGTGTAATGTATAATTCCACATGTGTTACTTCATAGTTTTGATGCCTTCAGTGTGATTCTACAATTTTCATAGTCATGAAAATACAGAAAAATCTTTGAATGAGAAGGTGTGTCCAAACTTTTGGTCTGTACTGTATAACAGTAACTTTTAAACAGTTAGTGTTAGCAGCTAAGCAATTTAACAGTAGAGGGAATAACAACAGGTTTAGAATAAGCAAGAAAGTCTTTCACTACTTAACGTTAGTGTCCTTTTCACAAGGGTAGTGCACCCAGTCTTGGGAGTCACCATGTGAGTTCTCACTCAAAGATCTGGCCCTAGCAAGGGTTACCGGGTTTTCCCGCTAGGCCACAAGCCTCTTTCTGACATAGTCTATTAAAGCCCATTGAGTCTCCCATGCACCAACCAGCCCCCTCCCAACCTGCAATCCTAGTCCCAGCTGAGCCCGGTACCTTAGGTGATAGCTGGAAGTGACGGCCCTGCTCACTCACACTGTTCCTTTGCAATCACAGGCATGCCTCTCCTGTCACAGTCTCCGCATGGCTCTTCTCAGCTTGACCGTCGGCAGAAGTCTCTCAGGCTCAGGGCAGAGAGGACTGGGCCTCAGCTCGAGAGGTTTCGTCTGGCCTCGGAGGCTTGACCAGAGCAGGGCCAGATCCTGGCTCTGACCAGTGTAAGCAGTACTTGGGGATAACTTCTGGGGAATCCGGATCTTGCCAGGCGGTGACTGGCACTTGGGTGATGGAGACTTCCAGCTAAGGCCTGTCACGTTTGTCTCAGTGGTGTCTCTGGCGCACGTCTGCCCACTCTTTTATATCAGGGAAGTCCTTCCTGTGGGTCACCTGATCTAGTCCAGCACACAAGGTCGTTCTTTCTGGAAATCTTCCAGCACACTTTGGTTCCGCTAGATTTCGGCTAGCCAGCAGACGGCAGTCTCTCCTCACTAATGGCACATCCTGCGCGAGTTCTCCAGCGGTCTCATGGCTTCTTGCTACAACCACACACTGGCACAGGAAATCTGTTCAGAATCTATTGGATATCACTTCTCACAATGGCTGAATAGTGCTGGCAACAGTTTACACATTGATCACAGCACTTGGCTCACTGCTAGTACAGCCGTGCACTGAAGAATTTGGGACTTTTTGATGGACTGGTTGCCAAGGCTCTACTTTCCAAATACCCTTATATATGTTTATATCTTTCAGTCTATCAGCAGCAATCAATTATTCCATTAACACTGGACCAACACTATGCTGCCACCAGAAAACAGCAAATGCTGCAATTGGCAGCAATGAAGCCATTAAATATTCCTGTCTATTTAAGGCTTAGGTCACTGGTGTGCTGTCCCTGTCTTTCGTAATTACCAAAACTGTGCATACTCTGCTTCTTGGCATAAGTGATTTAAAACCTTCTAAGCAGCCTTCCCGCATGACTGTAACAGAGACAATTAATATCTGCACTGACTGAAATGTGACCCAATGCCATGTCACAAGAGTAATCAATGCCAGTCATGTAGTCATCACGTGCACCTTATTGGCACAGCCCCACTGATGTGCTGAAAAAAGGGATACTAACTTAAATTTAATTTGTGAATACAATTTTGAATAACAGTTTGTATACAATTTTGCTGTGTTTTTTCTAACATGGTTTCTTAGAAATGTATAGACCAACAAACATATTTAGAAGAAAATATGTTATGCATTAACCACTTGTAGCCTCAACTGTTTTTAATTTTTGTCTATTTTCCCACTGCCTTTCAGGATTCACATTTTTTTCTCCTTATACATAGCCAAAAATTCTTTGTGGAGTGGAATCGAAAAAAAATCCCCTTGCTTTGGTTTAATTTGCAATTAATACTATCTGGTAGCTTTGTGATGACAAATTTATTAAGTGTATTATTGCACTATTTAGAAAAAAAAATATTTTAAAAATTTGTTTGTGTCACTCACCACATTTTGAGGGACAGAACTTTTTACTTTTGTTTGATCGTTAGAGTTGTATAGGGGTTTGTTTATTGCAGGTTGAGCTGTAGCTTTTGTTTGCTTTTTATTACTATTTTGTTGGAGGTGAAATGACCAAATCACAGAGATACTAGTATTTTATTTATGTTGTCTTTGTGGCATTCACAGAGCGTGAAAAATGTTATTAAACATTATATTATTAGTTGTGACTGTTGCAAGTGTAGTGATGCATAAAATGTTTTTAGATTATATATATATACAGTACAGACCAAAAGTTTGGACACA
>VIAB01049880.1:5823-16527 GCA_009801035.1 Oophaga pumilio | reverse complement strand
TGCTCGGGTCTCCCATAGACCTACATTGGGCTTGTTGTTCTGTCCAAATACCCAAGTATTCCAATTTGCTCGACCCAAGCAAAGAGCACCCGAGCATTTTAGTGCTCTCCCATCACTAATCACAACATAAAGTGACACTGGTCAGATTTGTAAAATTTGGCTTGGTCACTAAGGGGTTAACTATGCAAGCTATTGTTGAGTTATCCTTTTTGTCCATCACATGAACCTGGTCTACCATTTCTGCTTGACTTCGTATTTTTCCTGGGTTGGCTAAGTGTAGTTCCAAAGTTTTGAAAATTAGTTAAATGTATACAAAATTTTGTACTGGCAATGGATGTCATGTAACTAAAATATTGAATGCACCTCCTCTATAATACTATATATAGTGGTTATTCAATTCCGTCAATGACACCTGCTTCTATTCTGCCCTATTGTCCCCATCGCTATAGGAGAACAACTTTTTCCACTTGATTGTTTGTCATAGAGATGAATATTTAGTTTTTATGATCAGTTGACTGGGGGCCTGAGAAGAAAGGGAGGAGAGGTAGATGATTTTAACACTAACCTTTGATGCTGGCTCTAAGAGCTATTACGGTATGGTGGCAGTGGTAGTAGCACTTAGAGATAGGGCATATTTCAAGATGAGAATAAGGCAGTGGGGCAAGGAGCTCAGGCTATTTCCCACACTGAGGCAGGTCAGCCAAATCAGCCATGACAAAGATAATATTTATTTTTAGATTAACAAGACCTGAAAACTAAACAAGTGCCACAGAGTTGATGTCATCAATGGAGGACATTGCTGGTCTCAGAGCTACACCACACTGGAGATGTGTGGCTAAATTATTGTGTGGTGAAAATCTACTTGTTCTGTTGTCGGCTCTGGGACAGGTGTGTCGCAACTGTTGTTGATGCAGAAGGCTCAATAATGTCTGAAAGTTGTTGTGATGGTAGGAAGTCCTTTGTGCAGACTTCTCATGTGCATTGTGCAGGCTATGCTGTTGGAAAATAAGCCAGGTATATCCTGTCACACATTTAATAGGTACTACATCACTCTCTCATCACATGAAATGGCACTACCTGCTCATGTAGAGAAAACTGCCACCAAGAGGAGCAAGAGTTCAATCTATCTTCCTCTCCTCATTATCATCTTTCTGTTAACTAGTCTGCACCCGCAAGTAATGTCTTGTAAGTTGTAATCAACCACATCATTATCCTCACCTTCTGCTTTCCATACACTTCCTTCTCTACCTCTATTGCTTCATCAGTTATCCTTTTATGTGCGCAATAAACATGCGTAAAGTGGTCCAGTTACGTGAAAATTGTTTGCCTATATGTTCAAGCACAAAACAATTGATGCCAGACCATCAGCATTTTCCTGCCTTTTGTGAAGAATCGCATGTGCTCAGGCTCAATGGAAGACACTTAGCTGCCAATATCTATGATACTAAAAGCACAACCCTCCCAGGCTTGTACAAAAATCTGCTAATTTTTTTCAACACCAAATTTATTGTGTCATGTGCTTATCTGTATTGTGAGAAAGGGTAAAATTGCTGAAAATTATTAAACCAAAATTCATTGAACTTCATAAGTTGAAAAAACAAATTATAATTTTTTACAAAATTGTTCAGAAGTTTTTTAAAAGGTGAAATTGGCATATTAGCAGGAAAATCTGTGTTCCCTATTCGGTGAAGCTTTTGCACATTAAATGATTGCCATGCATATGTCTGAATTTTTTCCACAAAATTGTTAAAAATTATCAAACCTAATTTGTTTGATTTCCATGACTGCAATCTTCTTTGTCGAAATTATAAATTCTGTCCCAACTTGTTCAGAAAATTTGATGCAATGGAATTGCCATATTAGCACAAAAATCTATGCACTCTAATCAGTGAAGCTAATCAGGGTCAATGCTTTTTCACATGTTTGGCCACTGTGCAGAGCATTTGAGAAAGGGCTACATTGTTCAAAATGAAAGAAACATTCTTTGAATTCCTTAAATGAACATTTTTGTCAAAAAATAATCATTGTTTTTCAAAATTATTCAGAATTTTTTTGGAGGGGGATTTGGCATACTGCCAGAGAAATATACCAGAGTTTTCGTAATTAAGGAAGCTTTTGCAAAATGAATTCACATAAACATGTGGGAGGCCCCTGCGCAGAACAGGTCAGAAAGGGCTGAATTGTTTAAAGTTAAACCATAATTATTTAAATTCCTTAAATAAAAATTTCTGTCAAAAAATATCATTTGTTTCCCAAATTACTAAAAAACCTTGGGGACATGGGAAATGGCATATTATCAGGGCAATGAGCTCCGTAATGGTGAAACTTTTATACAATGGATGGATGCCAACCACATGCATGACCAAGTGAGAACTATGCACTTCCTGCAAAGTTAATACTTTCTGTATTGTTCATTCACTTTACAGGACAGGTCAGAAAGGGAAAAACATCAGCAGAAGGGAAAAAATTCTTTCAATGCCATAATTACAAATTTCTTTCAAAGAATTATCAGTTTTACAAATACCTGAGGAAGCACCAGCACCAATTACTATGTATATGAAATGATGGACAAAATGGTTTGTCTGTCAGTGCAAAAACTGATGCACATCTACGAACAGAGTTGCACCACATGAACAGCCAGATTGGTCTTACCTAGACTGTAACTTTTCTCAAACAATTACTCTGAACTCCAATTCCATGGGTCTATGAGTCAACAAATTGGACCAGTGGCAAGAACTGACACATTTTGCTATGGAGTATTGTTATGTCCAGCTTCCAGCATCATGTCGGAGAGGATATTCAGTGCGGCAGGTGGAGTTATTACGTCAGGTTATCTGCCACAAATGTTGAAAACCTAGCATTTGTCAAAATGAATTGGGCATAGACATGTGTGGATTTTCATGCATGAACGGCTGATACTGATAATTAACTAGGCCATAACATCTGTCTATCTGACTCTGTGTTGGTTGTCATTTACACTGTTCTGCTGCCACAATTGCCATTGCACTACTCTTTGATGACCATCTATTCCCTGTCTATAATATAATCTAAACTGCAGTACTACTGCTGCCGAGAATTCCATTGCTGACCCTAAACAGCTAGTATATCATGGTATGCCCCGTTTTAACTCTCTACCATACTGCTTCTGCCGCAGCCAGTTCACAAGCCATGTCAACCTTATGGTTGTTCACTGTTTCATAGTGCTCGACTTTATTGATGCTGTAGGGCTGTTTTTGTGAATGCCTAATCATAAAAAAGGGGGCATTTCTCACTTGTGATTGAAAAGCCATAACCTCTTCTCATTCAAACCTGTGAAATTATTTTGTCTTCAGAAAATAAATTGATATTTTTTTGATGGTTTGATAAAAATACTTTGTTATTGCCTAATCATTTTGTGATTAGCAAACCAGTTGCATACCCCAAAAATGGGATTTTTTTTCATCTCTAGTTGAGAGATTATTACTTCTCCATATTCAAAACAGAGCATATAAGTGTCATGCCGAATTTGGACTCTGTTCACACTGGGGAGTCGGTTGTGCAGTCTTAGACCTTCCTGTTGCTCAGCCTGAGTTTGGGCATTGGTGGTGGTTTGTTCATTGATGTTCAGCTTGGCAGGAGTTAACTTTTTGATTAGTGTATAATATAAACCCAGCACTCAACTTATGGATGCATGAAGTGAATTTCAATGAAGTCCAGGTTTGTAGTGCAAACATCAAAACATTTCGGTCACTTTGACCTTTTGTTTCGGTCGCTTTGACCGTCATCAGTTACAGACTATTCGTGCCGCATGTTATTCTGAGAAAAGTATGTCACTTTAAGGGAAGCATTCCCTGAGGCATGAAAGCGCATTATCGCAATATGATGCTGTGGAATGAAAATGGTGTTCAGGATAGTTTACCAGCTTATATCTGTGCAGGGGAACGTCACACCTGGACGCGGCATCCACCGCTCGTCTATGTCAGAGCAGCACAAACTGATATCCCGAGGTATATAAAACAGTATAAACAACTTTAACACTTGCAAAATAGTCCTGCAAGGGACATGGTTATCTGAAAGTTGGGGTGCCACCACCCCAAAGCGTATTTTGGCTAAAGTGCCTTCTTCTGGGGTTAGCCAAATAGTTAAAAACAGCACAAAACAACTGTTTGGTCTCCCTAAATAAAGGGATAATTCTTGGATGGCTTATGTCAAAGCTATTGCTTCCTCATTTAGCAAAATGCAAAGCTCTTAATAGTCCACAAAAATGGATAATTGTTGCACCCAACTGTGTGAAAATGCCACAACTTCTTCTGTTTACACCATTTGTCTATAAAAATAGTAATGCATCCATTTGTCCCGTCAAAAAAGAAATTTTTTAGACCTAATATACAATTTAGGTAGCCGAAAAAGTTTAATACTGCAATATATTGTTAGCTATTGTTACCATCTGTTTTCCCCTATTCAAATAGGTTGAGTTCATTTGAACATTAAAAATGTTGTGTTTGCATTCCAGAGTTAAAAATGTGTTCAATGGAGTCCAGGGGAACTCGCAGTGTTACTACACATATTTGCCAGGCAATCAGAAGCACTTAAATTATGCAATTTGAGTGAATGTGCTCACCACAAATCAAACTTTTAAGGAAAAGTCAGCAAAATAGAATGTTACAAGATTCACTCATCTGTAGAGAATGCTTGCATTCATGGGCATTTTTACAGAGCCAATATATACTGCATTACTTGGCTGAGCTGAGTGTATCTGTGTAAGGGGCAGTAAAAGTAAAAAATTGTCACCTGACAACCACTATTAAATGTTTATGAGGGATTTAAGATTTAAATTACACTGCCTAAAAACTTAGTTTGTGGAATGTTTCTCATCTTTCATACTCAATGGTAGTAATGCTAACAGTGTCAACAAGGTAAGTTGGGTCTTCAGCAGCCCAATTTTGTTCTTTTTGCTTGAAGTAATTTATCTATAAGACAGCAACCCAGCACATAAGACAAGCCATCATTAGTAAAAGAAATGTCAGATAGTCAAAATGGAAAATTACAAGGACTTTCTTGTAATATTTCTTCACATATATTAGCAAGCAAAAACGGTAATGGAAATGCTTAAATAGGTTAAAATGAGGATTGCCACATAAAAGAAAAAGTAATCGTTTACCTTACTAAATTGGTAGTGGACATAAATTCAGAGGAAGTCCATCTTTTTGATTGAAAGAGTCAAAATTAATGTCTCTACCAGCCATATCTTCATTATTTACAGAGGGAGTGATCACACAAAGTCTGGCATGTGATTCTCAATGTGAAACATGAAAAAAGTGGTTTAGATGGTGTAGGGGTAGTTTGACGGTAATACAGTTGATGATTTATACATTATTGCATGCACATTTTACTAGCATGGCTACCATACTCTTACAGTATTATTCCATCTGAATATCGAGGAACTGTAATATTACCTCCAGTATATATATTCATGTTGTCCCATGTAGCATTATTAGTTATTAGTGATGAGTGAGTATGCTTGTTACTCAAGTTTTCCCAAGCATGCTTGGGTGATCTACAAGTATTTGGGCGTGCTTGGAGATTTAGTTTGTGTCACCACAGCTGCATGATTTGCGGTTGCTAGACAGCCTGAATACATGTGGGGATTTCCTAACAAACAGGCAATCTCCACATGTATTCAGGCTATGTATACCAGGTATTATGTAACATAATACCTGGTATATTTTTTTCTTTGATATTATAAATATTGATGTATTTTACTCTTTATAAGTACCCCCCACTGTCTCACCCGCCATTTTTATGTGTCTGCCTTTTGGATTTTAATTTTGTTTTCAATAAAGTGCATTAATTTTATATCATGAAATAATGCTTGTCCTGGCATTTTTTCCTTTTTTGTCGCATAACTAATAAAGCTATATGGGATATATTAGAGAGGTAATATTACAGTTCCTTGATATTCAGATGGAATATCACAAAATAATACTATTCCTGGCATTTTTATTATTTCACCTGGTTTGCACTTAGTTGGGACAGATCATAACTTAACAGATCTTGAGGAAGTGTAGTCTTAAATGCAAATACTGAAGTGCTCCAGTTGCTGGATTACTACAAACAGATGCTTTCCCAAAGAAAATGCAATTAGAGGAAATGTATATATCACCCCTTCAGTAGACAGCATTAATTTTAGCAGACTGATATGATTAACCTTATTTTTTTATAGAACATCTACAAATAATGTAATTTGTGGAAAAAAGTCAAGACCTCATTTTAGGACATATTTGTGTTTTTGATCTCAAGGAGAGGTTTGTATCCTTAAACATGTTATCTGTAGATACGCATTTGATTTTTTAAATAAAAAATATTTAAATATTTAATCACATAAATCTACATCAATAAAACCTCACTGACAATGTATGTACTGCTGTTACCCCATTAAATGCCACTGTACCTGCCATGATGGTGCTCTTGCGAAGATCTGCCTGTGGCAATGTTTCGTTAATGTTGCTTTCTCTAGAAATGTTTTTAAAATACGTAAAACAAAAAGCAAAACAACTTATTCAACTATTTTAATAAGGAAATATTGTGGGGGTCTGTAAAAGTCCAATCTATAAGGATATAAAACTAGTTAACATTTATAATTAAAACCTTTAAGTAGAATACAAATCAAAATGCCAGAATTGCATTTTTTCTTTTTTGAAACATCTCCAACAAATGCATTAAGTTGAAATTCAAAATTTCGTATTACGGTAATCACAAAATCGCATCAATAAAAATGTCAGCTCACCGTGCAAAAACAAGCCTTCACACAGCTTCCTTGACATGAAAATGAAAACATTACGTGTATCAGAAAATGACTTAAATAAAAAAAAAAATTACATGTTTGCTATCGCTGTAATCATGCTGACTTGTAGATTCATGCTGCCAGGTCTTTTTTGGCACAATGAACGCCTTAAAAACAAAACTCAAAAAACAACGATGGATTTGTGTTTTTTTCCTCAAATTTCAGAGAATTTAGAATTTTTGTTACATTTTCAATTACATGTTTTAAAATTAATTGTGTCATTCAAAACTACAACTTGTCCTACAAAAATAAAAAAAGTTATGGTACTTGCAAGAATAGGTGGAATACAACAAAAGTAACAAAACAGAAAATCGCCCAAAAGGGGTTAATCTGATGAATTTCTTTCTTCCAACAATGGTGGATCACTGTTATCCTTGTCTTTTTTGGTGATATTTAGTGTCCACAGGAAGATAGATGCCTTTGCAGGTGGCGTATCTTGAATAAGAATAACAAATCGAACATGTTAAAAGCCAGCAGCTCAATCCCTCTTTCCCTCCCATCTTTCCTATGGGAAAAGTCATAAAATATAGGATAGTTTTGAAATATATTACCATTTTTTGTCAGTGTATAGTGATGTTTGTAGTACTACTCATTTCCAGTGACCTTACGAAAATTGTAAGATGTTTAAACAATAACAATAAAGAAAACCAGTCAAAATCTAAACTTTTGACTGGTGCAATATACTTTTAGCTATTGTTTATAGTTAATGATGATGACTCACATTTCTCGATAATTCAGAACACGAAAAAAAAAGTGATGAATTCCTCATTTTGATAAAAAAATATGTCATCCAATTTAACTGATTGTAGTCATGGCAAATATTGCCTTTTTTGGTTTTAGGTTTTTAATACAGCTTCAAAGCATTTCAATATGATGGGAAATGTTATCTGTAAATAAAAAAACATGAGAACATTAAGTACTGACCATCTTCTGATAAATAGACCTCCCAGGCTTAAAGTTACTGCAAACTCTTCATTGGAAATACTTCAAAGGAAATATAATGGATCATCTATTTCTTGCCCATAGTTAGTTAAAATCCCAAATTATTGTATTTGTGGTGTTTGGTTTAGTATCCACTGCATATGCAAACTTATTTTATTAGCCCATTTGGCATTTTATGAAAGTTACATCAGCGCTGGCAAATTCACACAAAATTAAACTTTTTCTGTTCACAGCCATCAGACCTTAGACTGCTGATCAAATGCTTTTAAGATCTTGAGAAACAATTTATCTGATTCAGTTTATTGAATGAAGCAATATGCATCATTTTAAATACAAACAATTTTCCCTAGTTTGAACATATCTAAAAGTACATGTAGCATCAAATGAAAAAATATTTTTTGTTCAAAATCCAAATATTCACTATTCTTGAACATGCATTTTTTAAATTTTAATATATGTCCATAATGTAGATATTAAAACATTCACATTGATGTTAAAGGCTATTGGCACCTGGAAACTTAATATGGTGTTCAATTTTCACATAAACATATTTAGAATATGGGTAATCCTACTAATGAATTTCATATCAGAAGACCAGAAATGCTGTAAACATTAGAGAAGAATGGATCAGGAAAAATTTGAATTTGTCTATTTGCGCAGATTTTCCCAGGAAATTTGATTCTCAGAGAAGTTTTTCTCCTCAAATTAAATGTCCTTTATCATGATTTGAGGTCTCTGCAGACCCCAGAACATAATAAACGTAAGATGTAAAAAGTAAAAAAATACTCAGACTCTCCTTACTATTCACCTTTGTGCTCATCACTATCACCAACTGTTCCCTATCTCTTCTTCTGATCAATGCCATCTTCTAGGGCATCCACAGTCTAGCCTTTAACTTCCGGCTCTGAACGATACTGCCCAATTGCGCATAAGGTCATAATATCATGATGTGCGTCATGACCTTGCAAATACATGAGTAGAACCATCCTAGTTCTCATTAGAGAAGGAAGCCTCAGCCTAGCATGAAGAGATGACAGAGATTCAACGCTGACAGAAGGGATCAAAAGATGTAATGAGGGTCGGATAGGTGATAGCTACTGTTCAGCTTTAATGTACAGAATTCGCAGTTTGGCAAATTCAGATTTTGCAAAATATTTGTCATGTCATTTACAATATTGCTAGCACAAAATAATACTGACTTTACATCTAATGTGTATTAAGATGAGTGGATAGATGCATTGAGGATCAAGTTCAGGTTAAGTTTCCTGGAATTTGCAGTTCCATTTAATTTCAAACACTTTGCGATTAGTTTTGCGCAAAAAAAAATTTCTGTCACATTTCCATCAGAATCTGCTCCTGCTTCGATGCCATATTCACTCTGCGGACTATGCTGGTGATAGAGGAAATGTGAGAACCCCAAGCTCTGGATGGTACAGACTATGTCCAGATATTAATGTTAGAGTGGCTGGGACCTGCAGTGCTATCAAGTCTGACAGCGTGGGTGTGTGTGCTGTCCCGCTGAATTTTTGAGCTCCCTGCTCCTGCCATTTGGAGAGCACCACACCCTACTAAAGCTTTCAACTTGCTGCTGAAAGCTGCCATATAATGCTTGTGCTTCCCTGGTTTGATCTGTGTTTTTTCCTCATATTTGGTATTTATACGTTCCTGTTTTTACCTTGGCTTTTTATTGATGTTTCTACTGTGTCAATTTTCTACCTTTGCTGACCTCTTGGCTTTGACCCCCAACCTGACCATCCTTATTGCCAGCTTGCTCCACCAAACAGCAGCTGACATTGCCTTTGCCTAGGGACCCCTTTGTAAGTTCAATTTTCTGTATAAGTGTTAAAGGATGAAGGCCAGAGCAACCCCAGGGCTCTGGAAAACATAATAGCTTGCGTCAAGCCTGTTTATGGTATCCATTTTAGAGCTGACAGGCGACCACTGAGAGAGCCATCTGACATTACATCTGGCCCAAGCAAAATATGGATCCCCTCCAAATGGTGGTTGATCAAATGCAACACCTGGTCTATTTACTCCAAGGTCTTGAAGAGTGGATTCAGCATGAGGAATCCTCTCAGGCCCTAGCCCTTCCTGGACCGATTTTCAGGTGACTGTAAAGTTTTTTCTTCCTTTAAGGAAAGCTGTATTTCAGGCTCTGCTCACATACGTCTGGTTCTGAGACCCAGCGTGTTTGAATCATTATATCCCTGCTGCAGGGTGAACCCCCGGTTTGGGCCTTCTCTATATCACTTGATGCTCCAGAACACTCCACTGTAGATTTGTTTCTTGAGGTCTTAGGTCTCCTCTCTGATGACCCTGACATAGTAGCTTTAGTTGAAAATACATTAACTGCACTCATTCACGGGCAATGTCCTGCTGAGGATTATCATACAGAGTTTCAGGCTTGGGCCACAGACACAGTAGACCAGGCCCTTTACTATTCATTTTGCTTCGGACTCTCTGAACAAGTTAAGTACATGGTGAAATGTCCATGGTAGTGGAACCACTGTGCCATGGCCAGAAGAGAGCATGAAGAGGCGTGACTAGGCGAACACCTGACTCGTGGGCCCCAGGCGAAAGTCTCAGTGGGCCCCTTTAACACATACCACAATTCTTAATGCTCCGATACGGCAGAGAAATATACGTATAGTACAATGCCAAATACTTCACTTCTTACATTACATGAGTGATATCTATTATAAATTCTACAATAGCTCAGAAACCGGACCGTATAGTCCTGCATACAGTATTATGGGCACCACATAGTGCTTCATACAGAATAATGAGCACCATGTATTGCTCCATGCAGTATTATGGGCAGCACATAGTACCCCATACAGAATAATGATCCCCATATATTGCTCCATACAGTATTATTGGCACTACATAGGGTTTCATACAGAATAATGAACCCCATAAATTGCTCCATACAGTATTAT
>VIAB01049873.1:1670-14769 GCA_009801035.1 Oophaga pumilio | reverse complement strand
GATCTATGTTTGGATGTGCCGGTCAGTTTTTTGATATGTAGTCTCTGTTGGAAGACATCCATTGAAGGAGAACTCACCACCTCTTGTGGCAGCCTGTTCCACTCATTGATCACCCTCACTGTCAAGAACAGGAGAGGGTGTTGATTTTGCATAAAATTTCAGGAACTTTAAGCTCTACTATGTGGTGAAACTATGGATTCGACAGGACCACATAATACATTGCGTGCACTACTTTTCTATGGCTCTTGAAGATGACACTATTAACTGTCCCATTCTTGTAGGAACATTTTTACTATGCTGCCTTTGGCATAATTGTGCCTCAGCACATTAGGCAAGCTACTATTTAGTCATAGTCTGGTCTGCAATGCAGACTACAGACATAACTTATGAAAAACTCTTTTCTTTCTTATAATATTTTTGTTGACATGTTTTTTTACAATAAATGGCTAAAATAAAGAAACGAATGTGACTCTCACTATGATGAAAGCCCTCTACAGGTTTGTTTCACTATGACTTGAATGTGTGATAAAAGGTGCCCGCTCTGCATGTGGAAACTGTTAGGTGGCTCTTGTCAGGCGCTTATGTTGTGGGGGAGCCCCAGGTTTGGTCTCAGAAGGGGATTGACTACAAACCTTTTGTTCTCGTTCAACAATAACGGAATCTGTTTTTATTACATTGTCACCTCTGTTCAGTTATTATCAGTTCATCTAAATGAGTTCTCAAGAATGAGAAGCAGAAGAGGAGAATGGGGAGTGGTGGTGGAAACTGGAGAGGACACAACTATAGGAAAGATATAGGGTATGTAATAAAAAAGTGCAAAGAAAAGATTAGCATATCCTAGATGTCACTTGGCTATCTTCAGGAATATCCAGTGTCATGGACTTGATTGGAGCAGTGGAGGAAATACATGACCTTTACCTGCTGTTCCATTCAATTCCTCCTTTCTGCGGTCTTGAAGCCAAGGAAAGAATCTTGTGGTTGGTCGGGGTCTCAGTGAATAGGTGATAATTTATTTAGGCTGAAATACTCTTTTAAGGTATGGGTTGACATATATCCAATGCATCAGGCTCTGTGTTTTTAGCCTTGTGCAATGTAACATATTAAAAGTGATGGCAATACTGATGCAAAAATGTGTCATTTTCCATAGGATTGTTTTACCATTTACCCACAGGCACTGGTATGTTGCCATATTGTGGCGCCCCTAAAGGTCCAGTCGCCACAGAGGTACTGCACCTCATCCAGAGGTGTGGTACCCCACTCTCAGGTAAGGAGGGAGCACTACCCAGGACTCTAACACTCACACTCAACACACACCAGTTCAGTCAGGGCACCTGGGCATACCCTTAGGGAGGAGGGCCTCATCTCAGACTGGGTAGGAAAGGGCGTTGGGGTGTGGGTGGAGAAGGTAGGAAGAAGGGGGAGGTGCTTATGAAGGGGAGACAGATTATGGACTGCGTTGTAGGTCAGTATTAGTAGCTTGAAGTGGATATATTGTGGAATTGGGAGACAATGAAGGGATTTGAGGGGAGAAGCGAAGGACTAGCGAGGACAGAAGTGGATTAGTAGGGCAGCAGAATTACAGACAGACTGGAGAAGTGTGATGATGTGATGGGGCTTGATGACTTCCTAGAACCCACATGGAGGCAAGGCCATCCGAGCGACGTGGACAGTTCGGAGTAAGAGGTAGTGGTCATGCTGCCCCAGCTGTACAGCAAATGAGGGAGCAGGGTGTAAAAGCCGAGGCTGACCCCTAGCCATTAAGTTTGCTGCTATTGCACACCGCAGCCAGCCTCTATCCTTTTCTCTGTACATGTTGCCTCCTCGTCCTACTCTGCTTTCTCCACCGTGTCCTCATCCGTTCAGAAAGTGTGGGCCATTGCTGCTCATCTGAATTCTGCCTTTCTGTTCCCGCCTGATATGCGACGTACTCACAAGGTGGAACTCCACCTTGCATATGTTGGAGAACTGTGAGAGCAGCAGAAGACAAAACTGGAGTTTGAGCTGCAGCACGCACTGGTGAATCGATCTGCGGGAAAACACCACTTCACGATTAATGAGTAGGTCTCCATGTGGAATGTATGTGCCATGTTGCGCTGCTTCGAGTACTCCACGAACATGGCTAGCGCTTATGACTCCATCAACAACGTTACTATCCCAACTTCTATGCTTCCATAAAAAAATACTTCAGGTGATGATAGATGAGGAAGTTCAAATTCATCGTGAACCTTTTTCTCACTGTGCTAGCTGTGATCTAACCGGAGGGAGGTCACTGCAGTTCATTGGCCTGGCTGGGAACGCAGCCGCTCATTCATCAGTGGTTCTCAGCCTGGACAGTAGCATATTGGCACAATCCAGGTTGAAAACTATTTATCCCCAGATATGGATTATGGCAGACAGAACAGGTGAGGGATATTGTTGTTTTTTATTTTTGTTTTATTACAGGAGATAAGGGATTGAATGGAATAGGCATTAGGTGAGTATAACAGTGTAAAACCATGGCCGGGGGGTTACACCATCAGCCGCTCCAGTGCTCACTGTGCCGGATTCTGCTTCATTCCTGGTACGTTTTACAATCCTCCTGGTCTTCAAAGGACTGGAGCCAGAGGCTAAAATAACTTCAAACAAAAGAGATTTATTTTCCTCAGGACAGAGCACATCCAGTACACCTTTAGGACGCATGACATGGTACCAGCAATAAATCTTCCACAACTCCACTTCACTTCTTCAACTGCACCAGAATGGACCACAAAGTAACTACCGGACAAGGAGCCCGGTGAAAACGGCACTTCAATCTCTTTCCCTGGAGACACTTCAATTCAGTCATGGAAATACACATCTATTAGGTTGTCCACCCCTTCTGGTTATCCTGTCCGTGTACTTGCTGGTGGCACACTCACATCTGCTTCAGCACGCACACTTCTGCTGAGCATTCCCACAGTGGCCTGGTCACTGGCACTACTACTTCATCAGCTCACAGACTCTGACTGACGGTCCCACGGTGATTCCTTCACCGGCTTCACTACTGCTGGAGGTACCTTATGCTTCACTTCTTCTCTGCTCTGCACAGTTCCCTCACATCTACTCTGGATGGAGAGGGATTCCACTTCATACAGTTGTGTGTCAGCCAGGCTTCTCAGGAACAATGCCTTCTGACTAGTACCAAGGGCTACCCCGACTGACTGAACCATTAAATCTATTTCAGCTAATTACCCGGAAAGACGGCGTAGGGCTGATTGATATAGTACTGCGGGACCAGCTAGTGACTGGTCTGCGTGACGTGATGATGAAACAGGCCCTGCGGGAGCGCATGCAAGTGAAGCTAAGGATGACTTTCTCTGAAGTGGGGAGCGAGACGCGTACGCGCGAGCAGGTGCAGGGAGTGACAGTGTCGGTGGAGACAGTCCGAAGCGGGGAGGTAGCTGCCACCACGTCCGCTGCCCCTCAATTGGTGGAAGACTTGTGGAACGAGATACAACAAATCTGCAAAGAATTGGCTGATTCCAAGAAATCCCCTATGGTAGAGCCCAGCCCGCAGGCGCACAGAAGAGAGTCCGACTCCCAGCGAGAGACTAGTGTTCCACGCCACAGAGGATCACCCATAAGTTACAATTGCGGAGGACCAGGCCATATAGCTCTGTGGTGCCCTCGACGGAGCCGACCTCTACAACGCCACCCGTTAAACTAGGCGGTTCCGAGCCTGGGGGACACCGCACGGAGCCTGTAAATTGAAGACGAAGTAGCGAAAGTCCCACCAACCTTGTTTCAACTTGTCCCTTGGTCTGGGCCAAGATAAACGGGCGAGCAGTACATTGCCTAGTAGATACAGGCTCTCAGGTCACCACCATGCCTAAGGGATACTTCCGAATATTCAACAGAATGATGTGCACTTTGTATACAGCGGGAGGTGCTGGCTGAACAATAGTAGTCCAAAGTTTTATGAGATAACAGCCGCACTCAATTAATGCAAAATACGAGAGTTTCTTTATTTATGTGTACAGATATCACCAGGTGCATAAAGGTATGAAATATATTTCAGTTGCAGGCGAAGAGGGTTAACGTTTTGACCTGTAATGGTCTTTCTCAAAACTTCGCTTTATAGGGAAGAATGGGATAGCACTTAGACTCAGTAAGGGGTAAGTCACCAATGTGCACTGATGGGTTAACAGATGTCCTGCACGTCTGGTGGAGTAGCCCAGGACATCTGTTAACCCCTCAGTGCACATTGGGAACTTACCCCATACTGAGTCTAAGTGGTATCCCATTCTTCTCTATAAAGTGAGGTTTTGAGAAAGACCATTACAGGTCGAAACGTTAACCCTCTTCACCTGCAACTGAAATATATTTCATACCTTTATGCACCTGGTGATATCTGTACGCATAAATAAAGCAACTCTCGTTTTTTGCATTAATTAAGGGATACTTCCATCGGCATTTCTCGGAGGCAATGCGTCCAGAATGGGAACCAGTGATTAAGTTCACTGCGGCTAGCCACTTACCCATCTTGGTCGTCATACTGTGACCGTGGGCATGAATGTGCTTAAAGATCTTGGAAGCCTTCTTGTCAACGAGTCTCCAGACCAGTTCCTGCGGCAGTGAAGCACCCATACCCTGCAAAGGAGAATCTTCCAACAGCTGATACGAACGGCTCAGGCCCAGGAGACATGTAGCGGAGGGAAACCACTGGGAAAAATAATCGTGCCCACATCAATTAATCGCGTATTCCCCCAAGGGCAGACTGTGCTCCCTCTAACCATCCGGGCCTGTACCCCCCTGGAAGGGGTTGAAGTGCAAATTGAACCCAGCCAGGCTGACCGACTGCGGTCAGGAATATTAGTCGCGTGGACATTAGCTACAGTAAGGGATGGAACCGTCCTTGTGCGCTGTCAGAAATTAGGGGAGAATGACGTTACTCAGACCCCCAGAAGTGAAATAGCCCACCTCTTGGGCATGCCTGAAGAGTTGGTTCCGCCTGAGGCGGTGCAGCTGACTGTGCAGCCAGAAGATCCTTGGATGGTGACCGTGGATGCAGGAGTGACGCCCGAACCCCAATTTGTGAGGGAAGGACGATGGATACTGGAGCAAATGAAAGCGGACCTCACAGAAATGAACTCTCCACAGGTCCCACGGGTAGAGTCCCTGCTAGGAAAATACCAAAAGGTGTTTGTACAGCATGAATACGATCTTGAGCGCACCACCGACATAACGCACGAGATTTCAACCGGCAATGCGGCCCCATCAGAGAGCGATACCGATAAATCCCTCCACATATGTACCAGGAGGTGAAAGGGATGATATCTTAAATGCTGCGGAAGCGAATAATATGAGAAAGCCAGATCCCGTGGGCTGCCCCCGATTGTGCTGGTGTGAAAGAAAGACAGGACTCTGTGCTTCTGTGTGGACTACTGTAAACTCAATGCCTGTACAGTACGAGATTCCTACTCACTGCTGAGAATAGAGAAATCTCTGTCCGCGTTAGCGAAATCCAGATACCTTTCTACACTTGACCTGGCTAGTGGCTATTGGCAAGTCCCAATGTCTGAGCAAGACCGAGCCAAGACAGCTTTCATTCTCCCAATGGGGCTATATGAGTTCGATCGAATGCCGTTTGGCCTCGCCAATGCTCCAGGTACATTCCAGCATCTGATGGAAAGATGTTTAAGGGACCTGAACTTTGAAACTACCCTAATTTACCTGGACGACATCATTGTCTTCGCACCTACCTTTGAGGAGTATCTACAAAGGCTAGAGCAGGTCCTGAGTCGACTACAACAGCATGGACTGAAAGAAAAGCCCCAGAAGAGTCATATTTGCCTGACTCAGATCAAGTATTTGGGACACGTTGTCTCGGCAGAAGGAGTAAGGCCCTCTATGGAAAAGATTGTGGCAGTGCAGGAATGGCCTACCCCAAGAAACGTGAAAGATGTGCGAGCATTACTGGGACTCACAGGATAATTCTGGCGTTTCGAAAAAGACTTCTCATGCATCGCCAATCCTCTTCACGAGCTACTGCGAGGGGTACCCTCCGTTGCGAAAAACAGGAATGTGCAGTGGGGCGAGCGATAAGAAGAAGTGTTTCGAACTCTGAAACTGGCTCTCACGGAGGCTCCAGTACTGGCCTAAGCTGACTTTACCCAGCAGTTTATCTTACACACTGACTGAAGTTTACACGGACTCGGAGCGGTCCTGTCCCAAATGCAGGATGGAAAGGAACGAGTCATAGCATACGCGAGTCGGTCCTTACATGCCTATGAGAAGAATCCAGATAACTACAGTTCCTTCAAACTGGAGCTGCTGGCGTTGGTGTGGGCTATGACAGAGAAATTTGCGAAGTACCTGGCGGCTTTGAAGTTCACGTGCACACGGATAGCAATCCGTTGGCCCATCTGGAAAAGGCGAAGCTCGGGGCCTTGCAACAATGCTGGGTAGCAATTATGGCTAAATTCCATTACAAGATCACATATAAGAGAGGAGCAGAGAATACTCATGCTGACTCCCTATCCCGAGTAAACTACTGCAGGCCAGTACTCAATCAAGACAAAGAGCTGGAAGATGTGGAGGTTCCAGAATTCGGAGGAATCGCCAGGACGGTGGCAGCAACGATGGAACAAGTGCAGGAGACGACTCGTGTACGGCTGATGGATCAACTGGGTCCGAGCACAACAAGAGGATGAGGAGATAGCTCGGCTAAGGCGGTGGTTCGCGACCAAGCAGATGCCCAGTCATCAAGAAAGGAACACGCTGTGTCCCCCGTCATACTGTGGATGTTACGACAATGGGAGAGGTTTCAGCTGCAGGACGGCATATTGTATCATAAGGTATTCCTACAGCAAGAGCTCAGTATTACATGGCAGACAGTGATCCCTCGTCCCTGTTGTACCAGATAATTACAGAGGCTCATGAAAGAGGAGCCCACTTCGGTCCGGAGAAGACATTTTAATGGTTGCAACGTCTGGCCAATCATCCAAATCTGAAAGGTGCTGTGGAAGAAGTTTGTCGACAATGCCGGAATTGTGAGTTGGTCAAACTGCCCGAGCAGCGGCCTTCCACACAGACAGTGAAGTCATCCGCTCCGCTGGAACTGCTAACTATAGACTATCTGACCATCGGGCCCGCACATCAGGGCTATGAGCACTGTTTAGTATTGGTGGACCACTTCACAAAATTTGCTGTTGTGACTCGTGACCCCAACACGAGATCAGACCTCTGAATCTGCCGCGCATGCCATCTTCGGGAACTTTATTCAAGTGTATGGATGTCCCAAGCGTATCCATTCTGACCAGGGTGCCTGTTTCCTTGGAAAGGTGATGGAAGAGCTGCACCAGTTAAACGGAATAAGGAAGTCTCGTACAACGCCGTATCATCCACAGGGAAATGGAGCCTGCGAGCGTTTTAACCGTACTCTCATCCAAATGCTGAGGACCCTAGAGGAGGACAAGAAGGCACAATTGCCTGAGTACATTCCCGAATTAGTGTGGGTGTACAACAATATAAAGCACAGCATCACCGGCTTTACACCCTACTCCCTTCTTTTCAGGCGGCCAGGAAAGGAGTTAGTTGAGCTAGAGCTAGAGCCTGAGGAGGACTACCCATGGACGGGGGTGTCTTCCTGGGTTCGAGAACACCGCCATCGATTGCAGACTCTCCATCGTCTGGTGCGGACCAGGTTACAAGAGTTGGAACATGCTCAGACTACCCCTCTGCATGGAACCGCCTTGCAAGCCAGGGACCGAGTTCTGGTCCGGGAAAAACGCCCTCGTGGTAAGCTGAAATGCCGATGGGAAAAGAACCCATACAGGGTAAAACGGCGAGTCAAAGCCGAAGGACCTGTCTATGAGGTCCAGCCAAAAGCCAAGGAGGATGCCCCCACTCTTACATTACATCTGAATATGCTGCAGCCTTGTCTCGGGATCACGATCAAGAGCAAATGGCAACTGATGCCCCGCAGACCGTCCCATCAACCGTCAGTGATTTTGAAGATGAAGAAGACTCACAGCCCCCTAAGAGGGACCTCGAAGACAGCTTGATGCCTGAGACCGCCGGCCATACGAGGGAGACTGAATAGATTGTTCCTTCTGTACAGCCTGACTTGGCTATTCCTCCTGATTTACAGCGCTGAGAACTCTCAATGGCTGGCATACCCCCCAACCGTTATAACCTAGATCAGTTCATCTGATGACAAATTGTTCAGGGGCTGGAAGAATGTCAACAGGCGTTGCGGAAACTCTCGCCCATGGAATGGCGAGAAAAAAGAGTGGGGTAACATAAGGGGATGAAGAGAAAGATGGATTCGAATGGAGTTGCCTCCTCTGCTCCGTGTCCGGAACCACCAGCGCAGCTTCCAGTATTTTCAGGGGAACGCCTACCGTTCCTGGACCAACCTTCCCATGTGGCAGAAGGGGGCGGGGAGGAGTTAAAAGGCGCTCCGTGCGGGAAGCTGAGAGGAGTCTGGGCATGAAAGTGCAGTGCGCAGGAGAGTGAGTTGCCAGCTGCGCCCCAGGCCCTGCGTGCGAGAGCCCCCCGACTCAGCACAGGAGCAGAGAGTCTCGACGCTGTGAGCACCCCTCGAACTGACATTGACCCGCCAGCCTCCGTGACTGGAGGAAACTTCCCCGACAGGTTAGCAGTGGATGCTGCCGTGCTCAGGCCTGGGGAACTGTGCTGGAGGCCTGAGCTCCTCAGAACATTGATTGGACTGACCAAGGAATGCAGTATTGTCCCTGCGTTGACTCGTGCTGTACGGAGTTTTGTGACGAAGACTGGTGGGAGCAGGACCTTGCCCCACCCTATATCCTTCCATTGTTTGCCTTGGAGACCGTGTTCCTTCCATTCACTTGGATCTGGAAGTGACTGCATGTACAGCTGTTGACGGTGCCAACGTTGGAGGAACGAACCCTTCAATCAAGCATTCTTCAGACTGATAAGTGTTTTTCTGCCTTTCGTTCATTTTTTCTTGAAAGACTGTTTCGCCTTTGCTTGTTGCATTTTACCCTCATGACTCCTCCCGCCGTGGATTGTTTGGTTTTTGTTTAATAAACCTTTAACTCTTGATCTGCCTCATATCCCCCGTACCTGCAGCATCTTACAACACCACTGCTTCTGCCCTGTTCTATGTGCACGCCAATCCCCTGTCCTTGACGCAGGCGAAGATGCCTTTCACCCTGCACCTGTCGTTGAACACTTGCAACTACCATCAGCAACCATGTCCGTGTTCCAGTGTAGCATTCAGTTATCCCTACCCCAGTCCTTGGCACTCAATCGTAAATACGCAGCCATCCACCCTCAAGCCACAATACTAGATGGCTATATTGCTTGCCTTTTAAATATTGCCTTTTAGGCTTGTGATGGAGACTTTCCCCAACCTCATTGCAGCGGCCGTCCCTAGGTACTCGGTCCCCAGTCACCGCTATTTCATTTCTTCCAGTGTGCCATCCCCACCTTACATAACCACGTGTTCCAAAATAACAGCCATGCCCTGACCAACGCTGTTACTGGGAAGGTCTACTTAACCATGAACACATGGACAAGTGGTTGTGGCCAGGGATGCTACATTTTCCTGACGGCACACAGGGTGAACATTGTGGAAGTTGGGACCCATTCGGACCCTGGAATGGAACCCATGCTACTGACACCAAGGATTGCGGGTCCTGGTTCAGTCAGGGTATCCCCACCTTCTACAGCTGTTCCTGCACTACCTCCTCCTCAACCTCCATCTCAGAAATGTCAACATCAGTTGCTGGAAGCACTGCAGCACTGCCTCAAGGTACCGTCTCACATAGCGACTCACCAGTGATCCCGACAACAATGTGAACTTGTCAAGATCTCAGCAGCGATCAGGACAGCGAGTACGCCAGTAACGAGCGACACACGTCGCTTAGTTACCGGCATGCCAGCGCGCTGGTGCAGGGAGCTGGTAACCAAGGTACACAGCGGGTTTCTAGGCTCCGTTCGGCGCTTAGAAACCCGCTGTGTACCTTGGTTACCAGCTCCCCTGCATCAGCGCGCTGGTATCTAAGGTACACGTCGGGTTTCCACCAGGCACCGCCCGGTGCATGGAAACCCGATGTTTACCTTGGTTACCAGCTCCGGCTGGCTGATCGCTGGTCTCCCGCCTGTCACACGCAGCGATGTGTGCTGGCCAGAGGAGACCAGTGATCAAAAAAAGTCCAGGCATTTCTGACACGACCAACGATTCACAGCAGGGGCCTGATCGCTGGTATGTGTCAGACATAGCGAGATCGCTTCTGAGATCGCTGTTGCGTCACAAAATTTGTGACTCAGCAGCAATCTCGCTATGTGAGACAGGGCCTTTAGCCAAGAGGCAACAGGCTATGTTGAAGCTAATCTGCTTAGGTGACAAACTGCACACCGCCACAGAGTTGTTGAAAGATCTAACAGACCAGACTAATATTTAGCTGTCTCCCTTGAACCTACAACCATGGTCATGTGTGTAACAATTGCCGTATCTTGGTGGTTCCTCTGAAACTTGCAACCGGGAGCATGCAGTCATTTGACCGCAAGTATGGGATTTTCATACTTCCAGCCACATTCCAAGTAGACTGTGTCCGGCCTCGCTCAATACACTTGCATTGAGTTAGGCTGTGCCCATCTAGTCAGCATGTGACCACATGTATGAAAATTGCATACTTGCGGTCACACACCTGCTCCTCCTGGTGATGACACTGGAGAATATTCACAGCGTTCAGTGAGCACAATGTGAGGATTCAGAAGTCAGCAGTCACATGTAGTTACTGCAGTCTTGCAGACTAAAGCTGGACAAACCCTTTAACTATGTGTCTGCTGTTGGCATAACACTCTTCTCTGTTAATACTGGTGCTTTTCACACTACAACTCGTTCACAAAACTGAGTTATTTTTACTGCAATTGGGTATCTAGTTTGCCTGTTTATCACACATGCCTACCATTAGCTATTTTTTTGCTGCCATTGATTATGTATCTGCTGATAGCTTACAGCTCTGCTATTAACCATTTGTCTGCTGAAAGTCCTGGATCATGTATATAGCTACAGTTCTCGTATGTGTCCCACTCTTGGCTCTGTGTCTTCTAATCTTCTTGCCATCCTACATATCCTACTGCTCCAAATGCTGGTCCAGAAAATCCTACCCCACTGCTACATCACCTGCGTTCTATGTTGCTCACCTTGACCAACTGCTTAGAGAATCCACCCACAAGCTGAGCCCATAATTCCGAATGCCCTCACATTTGTTTAAATACGATCATTATTGATCTTGATACCTAAGTTGTTAAACCACTAGAAGACGAAATACCTCCAATTCCAACTATTAGCGCTTGCTCCCACTTGCAATGAAATCTGCCCAATGTTAAAGGGAATCTGTCACCCTAAATTGGTGGGATATTTAAATGATGGCAGTCAGGTCAGATGGGCGGTGTTTTGGGTACTTACTTACCTTAACATGTTGTTCGCCGCTGTCTCCATTATTTCTGGGAATTGTAGTCGTTGCCCTCCATATAACGCGCCTGCGCATTGCAATCTGCGGGCAAAGCATACTGCGCAATTCAAGATTGCAATGTGCAGGCGCGTTATATGAAGGCAACGACTACAATTCCCAGAAATAATGGAGACAGCGGCGAACAACATGTTAAGGCAAGTACCCAAAACACCGCCCATCTGACCTGACTGCCATCATTTAAATATCCCGCCAATTTAGGGTGACAGATTCCCTTTAAACAATAGGGAAGCTCACATCTGCGATTATGTTCTCACGCCGATTCGACATGCGAAAACAATCACAGCATGCTCCTAATGGCTGTGAAAATCGGATCGCACGCACCCATACAAGTTTATGGGTGCATGTGAAACATCGCACTGCACTCGGATGTCACCCGCAATTCCCGGGGTCACCGGCAATGTAGGAAATGAAGAAATGAATTTGTCCGTCACCTCTCATGCAAGAGGATCGGAGCACAAAGCACTGACATTCGGCTCCCGCTCGCAACAGAGTTTGAGCCAAGGGTTATTAGCATATCGCATGCAACGTTCTCACATCGGATGCCATATGCTAATGTGACTCCGGCCTTTCATTGGGAGTTCAGATGTCAATCACAGCCAGACTCCACCTTTACTTTCTGTCATATGTAGGAGTTAAGCAACTAACTTTGGTGTAACAACACTCATTCAAAAATGTTAATGTTAATTGAACTTCTACAATATACATTTTATGGCATATACTATACAGTGAGCATGATATGCATAAAGACTGAATCCCAGACGAGTCATTATTTATAATGTGCACTAAAGAAATTTAAGAAAGTGAAGACTGAAACTACAAGTAGGTCAGAAGAATTTGGTGTCACTTAGCACACAAAAAATGGCTTTTCTCTCTGCGCTCTCAAGGTCACTTGTGGTTAGACTTTGACACATTCGCATTGACCACCCCAGAGATAGCCAGATAGGAACAGCACGCATGGCCTGTGCACTCACCGCAGCCCCTTCCTGTGCATTCGATATGGTAAGTATCATGAGTTTATACCTCGTATTTGTTAAATGCAAAACTTTTCAACACATGTAACATTCAGCACGTAAACAATTTATTTTAGAACTGTTTTCCATTTTCATGTATGCTTTTGCACAGCTCTAAATATGAAGGCCGGGATATTACCGGTAATTTCTGTAGTATCTCGCTGACCATATATTTATCTCACTTGTGCCTTTGCAGTGTTACTTCCTCTCTAAAATTTCGATAAACAGCTCAGCTCTGCTATTTCACACCTCTATTAGGAATCGTACACGCTAGAAATATACACGTCTATTAATTTAACCATTTGCTCAGCTCTAAGCAAGGATATTATATAAAACTACATTATATCACATATAAAACTACTAAAAGCGGTTCTTAATTGTAAAAGAGATGCACACTGTGTGGTTAATGTCCCATAGTTATATAAAAAAAGAATCTTTTCATCAAAATTAATGTGACTTATAGAGAATGCTGAAGGATATATGAAATATATGCATAGTATTTCCATAGGTAGAGCAGCAGTGGAGTCCTTGGGTTACATGCTATAAGGCTATGTGCACACAGAGGGGTTTTTTATTTGATTTTGGAGCAGAAACTTAAGT